>VSMD01122760.1:11744-39892 GCA_008750895.1 Mirza zaza | reverse complement strand
GCGTCTTTGGGGACGGTTTTGTTTCCCAACGTGCCATGGCGCCCGTGCTGGGCCCTGCTGCTGTGCTCGGCCGTTCGTCCAGCTGTGTGGATTCCCGGGGAGAGTGAAGGTCTCTTCGGGGAGGTCGGAGGAGGCCGCTGTCTGCACCCACGCCCGCCCAGCCCTGCCCCGAGATCCGATCTCTGTAAACACAACTTTGGCCCAGAGTTCTTTACCAGTGTTACGAGCTCCCACATCCTGTTAGCACAGTTTCCTTCTGAGCTAATGAGACCTGATTACACTTAATTGCTCAGAAGTTTAGTGAATCCTACAACACAGATTCTTTTTTATTTTTTCTTTTTTTTTGAGGCAGAGTCTCACTCTGTTGCCCGGGCTAGAGTGCCGTGGCATCAGCCTCACTCACAGCAACCTCAAACTCCTGGGCTCAAGTGATCCTCCTGCCTCAGCCTCCCAAGTAGCTGGGACTACAGGCATGCGCCACCATGCCTGGCTAATTTTTTCTATGTATTTTTAGTTGACCAATTAATTTCTTTCTGTTTTTAGTGGAGACGGGGTCTTGCTCTTGCTCCGGCTGGTTTCAAACTCCTGACCTCGAGCAATCCACCCACCTCGGCCTCTGAGAGTGCTGGGATTACAGGCGTGAGCCGCCGCGCCCGGCCCAGATTCTTTAATACTGATGGATGGTTACTTGTAACCATTGCCAGTTGCAGCGTGTGTGTGTTCATTATTTCCTGTTTCCTATTATTGTTCTCTGCAGACAGTCTTTATGGAGTAAATATTTTTCCCTCTCTATTTTTGAGATCCTGCAAGAGGAAGTTCAGTGTTAAAGTGTTTCCAGTAAAGTTTGTGCATTTCCCCAAATCCCGACGATTGCCCCATGCGGTGCGGTGGTGATCTCTGCCTCTCCTCTTCCTCACCCTTCCTCTCCCCCTCGGCCCAGGAGCTGGTGCGGCTGCTGCAGCAGACGGTCCGCTCGTCCCAGTATGACAAGTACTTCGCGAGCGGCCGGCTGTGCGAGGGGCCCCGCGAGGACGCTCTGGAGCTGCTGCACCAGAAGGACGGGCAGATCCTGGGCCTCGCGGGCCAGCTGGAGCGGCTGGGGCTGGAGAAGGAGGGCCTGCAGCAGGAGGTGCGGGCGCTCAAGCGCAGCGTGGCCGAGCTCAACGAGCGGCTGGGCATGCTCATGGAGACCATCCGCGCCAAGGACGAGGTCATCATCAAGCTCAGCGAGGGCGATGGCGGCCTGTCGCCCCCCGCCGTGGTGCCCGGCTCCCCCCCGGCCGCCCCCGCCGGCAGGGACCAGCTGGAGCTGGACAGGCTGAAAGTAAGCGCGGTCGGGCCCCAAACCGTTAGCCCGTCGCCGTCGCCCGAGGGGCCCGGTGGCTGTGGCGGCAGAGCAGCACGCACTCGCAGCCGGGTGGTTCTCGGTCTCCACAGGAGCCTCCGTGGAGGATGGAGCTCTCGGTCCAACGATGCTGCCCTTGCTGCGGGCACGTCCCAGTCTTCCCCTCCCCGCTTTCTGGCTGTGCCGCCCGGGGACCTCCCTGCCCAGCGTGGTGCACAGAGGCGGTTTCTTTCTTCTTTTTCTTTTTTGAGACAGAGTCTCACTCTGCTGCCTGGGCTAGAGTGCTGTGGCGTCAGCCTCGCTCACAGCAACCTCAAACTCCTGAGCTCAAGCGATCCTCCTGCCTCAGCCTCCCGAGTAGCTGGGAGTACAGGCATGCACCACCATGCCCGGCTAATTTTTTCTATATATTTTTAGTTGGCCAATTAATTTCTTTCTATTTTTAGTAGAGACGGGGTCTCGCTCTTGCTCAGGCTGGTCCCCAACTCCTGACCTTGAGCAATCTGCCCGCCTCGGCCTCCCAGAGTGCTGGGATGACAGGCGTGAGCCTCCGCACCCAGCCCCTCGCTTTCTAGTTGTAACACCCGGAAGACCTCACTGCCCAGCGTGGAGTGCAGAGGCTATTTCTTACCCTCTGTGCACACGGCTGTTTCACACGTGTGTGCACACGCATGATGCATACACAGACATGCCTTGCACAGCCTGCTGCAGGGCCCGACGGGGCCGGGTGGGAGGGTTGTTCCCAGCAGGTAGCGTAAGGTCAGCTGGGGAGGTGGACCCGGCTTCCAGGCAGGCCTGGGAGAGGGTCCCGACACCTGGAACGTAGAATGTCCCTCTCTGGGCCAGCCCTGAGGGTGGGAGGCTGGTTCCTGGACAGAAGCGACTCTCCCAGTCCTGCCTGGGGTGGTGACCAGCTCCTGAGGTCGAAGAAACGCACAGCATTTGTCGCAGGCGGGGCCGTCTGACTCCCTTTGCTGCCAGAGAAGCCTGAGGGCCCTACCCGGCCACGCTCAGTAAGGCTGTAGAGAAGCCTGAGGGCCCTACCTGGCCACTCTCAGTCAGGTCGTAGGGAAGCCTGAAGGCCTTACCTGGCCACTCTCAGTCAGGCCGTAGAGAAGCCTGAGGGGCCTACCTGGCCACGCTCAGTCAGGCCATAGGGAAGCCTGAGGGCCCTACCTGGCCACGCTCAGTAAGGTCGTAGAGAAGCCTGAGGGCCCTACCTGGCCACTCTCAGTCAGGCCGTAGAGAAGCCTGAGGGCCCTACCTGGCCACTCTCAGTCAGGCCGTAGAGAAGCCTGAGGGGCCTACCTGGCCATGCTCAGTCAGGCCGTAGAGAAGCCTGAGGGGCCTACCTGGCCACTGTCAGTAAGGCCGTAGAGAAGCCTGAGGGGCCTACCTGGCCACGCTCAGTAAGGCCGTAGAGAAGCCTGAGGGGCCTACCTGGCCATGCTCAGTCAGGCCGTAGAGAAGCCTGAGGGACCTACCTGGCCACGCTCAGTCAGGCCGTAGAGAAGCCTGAGGGCCCTACCTGGCCACTCTCAGTAAGGCTGTAGAGAAGCCTGAGGGCCCTACCTGGCCACTCTCAGTCAGGCCGTAGAGAAGCCTGAGGGGCCTACCTGGCCATGCTCAGTCAGGCCATAGAGAAGCCTGAGGGGCCTACCTGGCCGCTATCAGTCAGGCCGTAGGGAAGCCTGAGGGCCCTACCTGGCCACGCTCAGTCAGGCCGTAGAGAAGCCTGAGGGCCCTACCTGGCCACGCTCAGTAAGGCCGTAGAGAAGCCTGAGGGCCCTACCTGGCCACGCTCAGTAAGGCCATAGAGAAGCCTGAGGGCCTACCTGGCCACTGTCAGTAAGGCCGTAGAGAAGCCTGAGGGCCCTACCTGGCCGCTGTCAGTAAGGCCGTAGAGAAGCCCGAGGGCCCTACCTGGCCACTGTCAGTAAGGCTGTAGGGAAGCCTGAGGGGCCTACCTGGCCACTCTCAGTAAGGCCGTAGAGAAGCCTCAGGGGCCTACCTGGCCACTGTCAGTAAGGCCGTAGGGAAGCCTGAGGGGCCTACCTGGCCACTCTCAGTAAGGCCGTAGGGAAGCCTGAGGGGGCCTACCTGGCCACTGTCAGTAAGGCCGTAGGGAAGCCTGAGGGGGTCTACCTGGCTACAGTTAGTAAGGCCGTAGAGAAGCCTGAGGGGCCTACCTGGCTACTCTCAGGCCGTAGAGAAGCCTGAGGGACCTACCCGGCCACTGTCAGTAAGGCCGTAGAGAAGCCTGAGGGCCCTACCTGGCCACTCTCAGTAAGGCCGTAGAGAAGCCTTAGGGGCCTACCTGGCTACTCTCAGGCCGTAGAGAAGCCTGAGGGACCTACCCGGCCACTGTCAGTAAGGCCGTAGAGAAGCCTGAGGGCCCTACCTGGCCACTCTCAGTAAGGCCGTAGAGAAGCCTTAGGGGACCTACCTGGCCACTCTCAGTAAGGCCGTAGGGAAGCCTGAGGGGCCTACCTGGCCACTCTCAGTAAGGCCGTAGAGAAGCCTGAGGGCCCTACCTGGCCACTGTCAGTAAGGTGGTAGCGAAGACCAGAAAATTGCTGCTGCCGCCAGTTCTTAAGACTCTGTGGCAGAGGTTTCAGTGGGGCAAGGGGCCCTCGGAGATGGGCAATGGGTCTGGCCCGTTTGGTGCCAGCAGACCCTAAGCAGGTCTGTAGCACCTGGTCCCACCTGGCCCCAGAGTGTTCCTCACCTGGCCACGCTCTTGCAAGTACTTTAGCTCCCGGGTGTTGGCCCCCGATGATGTTTATCCTTGAACGGGAAGGTTTGCCACCGCGGAGGTGGTCACTGAGCATCAGCGTCACGCCTGGCAGTACCCGCCATGTGCCAGCAGTGGACAGAATGAGGGAACCATGGGCGTGCCAGGGACCGAGGGTGTGATTCCAGAACGGAAGTAAATCACCGGAACGAACGATAGCAGCCTTGCTAGAGTGTGTACGTGGGTGGTCCAACCCCTTCTCGTTGACAACATCCACTGGGTGTGTGAGGCCGGAGGGTTTATTAACGAGAAAACCCACAACAACAAAACCTGCAATCTCATTACTTTATACTTATATCCACCATAAAAGCCTTTGTGTTTTTTGTTTTTGTTTTTTTTTGAGACAGAGTCTCACTCTCTTGCCCAGTCTAGAGTCCCCTGGCGTCAGCCTAGCTCACAGTAACCTCAGACTCCTGGGCTCAAGTGATCCTCCTGCCTCAGCCTCCCAAGTAGCTACAGGCATGCGCCACCAATCCCAGCTAATTTTTTCTGTATGTTTTTAGTTGGCCAATTTCTTTCTAGAAATTCTTTCTTTCTATTTCTTTTCTGTTTCTCTCAATTCTTTCTTTCTATTTATACTAGAGACGGGGTCTCACTCTTGGTCAGGCTGGTTTTGAATTCCTGACCTTGAGCGATCCTGCTGCCTCGGCCTCCCAGAGTGCTGGGATTACAGGCATGAGCCACTGCGGCCAGCCTAAAAGCCTTTGTTTTTTATTAATTAAATTAAGAGGTCTTGGTTAGTGTTGCCAGTAGAAGTCCTTTTTTATTTAATGTACACAACCTTGACCATACCCAACCCTAATGCACATCCCGTTAGCTGCGAGGCATCTGTTCTGCAGCTTGGGGGCGCTGGGTTTCCAGGCTGCGGCGAACGTGCACGGCGGGATGGGGAGTGTGGAGCTGAGCCGGCTCCGTGGAGAATGCGCCCCAGCCCTGCGGGGCCGTGTCACCTCCCCTTGGGGGCGGCTAGCAGAGTGGATCAGAACTGGACTTCCCCTCCTTTTGTTTCCTGCCGCGTAATGAACGAGTGGAGCGGTTTTGAATCTGTCATGAGATTTTTTCCTCCAGCATTTCTCAATGGTTTTAACAGCCTGTGGCTCCCAAATTTCACAGCAGTGAGGTTAAGTGGTGACGGTTGGTGAGGAGGCAGTGAGGTGGCTAGGTGGATCCCAGGTGGGACAGGTGAGCCCCACCTGGATCCATGACCTCAGACTTTGTGACATTGTCAGGGCCGAGTCTCCTCTGTGATGCAGAGGACGCTCTCACCCAGTGCCGGTCTCCCCTGCGGTGGCGCTAGAAGGACTGGAGAGGTTTGAGAGAGAGAAGGAGGGAGAGCCCGGCAGAAGTGGGTGTTTGGTGGGTTTTCTCGCAGTCCCTCAGCTCCAGGCAGGCATGGCTGAAGGAGAAATGCTAATTCCTTCTTTTGACCCCAAATTTAAAATGTATAGTTGAAAAGATTGATTGATTGATTGATTGATTGAGATAGGGTCTCACTCTGTAACCTAGGCTAGAATGCAATGGCGTGATCCTAGCTCACTGTAGACTCAAACTCCTGGGCTCAAGTGATCCTCCTGCCTCAGCCTCCCGAAGTGCTGGGATTACAGGCGTGAGCCACCGCACCCAGATAATTTTTCAATTTTCTGTAGAGATGGGGTCTTGGTATGTTCCCAGGCTGGTCTCAAACTCCTGGCCTCAAGGGATCCTCCCACCTGAGCCTCCCAAAGTGGTGGGATCACAGGTGCGAGCCCCTGTATCTGGCCTGTATTTGTGTATATAAATATAATTTATAAATAAATAAATATTGGTCCTAGGATTTCACCATACTAGTGATTTAAGCACTTTATTTTTCCCATTTTTTCTTCCAGTACTTTTCCTTTCCTTCTTCCATGTTGCTTTCGCAAGTGATTTCAGAATTGTGCGTCCTCTGTTGTCTTTCACTTCGTCTCTGTTTTCCTTCTGTTTTGCTACTTGATGGTATCTACCATGGGATGGTCTAAAGAAGTTTCCCAAGCTTTATTTTCCTAGCATCGTACATGAACCTCTCTCTTGTCTGTGTTTCGTTGCTCTTGGCTCCTGTAGCCTTTCTCGCTGTCGCTAACTTAAGACGTCTGCCTGGGCCAGACCCCGCTCCAGGCTGGACTTGGCGAAACCGGTCCCTGGCTTACATTCGCTTACAGACATAGAGCACATGTGGCAACAGCTAATTGTAGAATTCAAGTGAAAGCTGTAATATATTCTGTTCATTGTACCTTTCACCTTCTTCCTAAGTTTGAAATTTTTCGACGTAAAAAAGTTGAGGAACGTATTCTCTTAAGTGCCTTATGCATTGTAGGTTGTAGGTATTTGTTATTAAGTGCGATCGTTAGTTAAGGGCTTTTGTGTATGTATGTAGCCTTTTTTACATAAACTGGATAGGTAGAACTGAAAACTTACAGAAAATATATTCAGTTTCTCTGGTTAAAAAAAAAAAAGTGCCAGGCACAGTGGCTCGTGCCTGTGATCCCAGCACTTTGGGAGGCCGAGGCGGAAAGACAGCTTGAGCCCATGAGTTCGAGACCAGCCTGAGCAACATAGTGAGACCCTGTCTCTACAAAAAACAAAAACATTAACCAAGTGAGCGCCTGTAGTCCCAGCTACTCGGGAGGCTGAGGCAGGAGGATCACTTGAGCCCAGGAGTTCAAGGCTGCAGTGAGCTATGATGACACCACTGCACTTCA
Organism: Mirza zaza; assembly: GCA_008750895.1. Lineage (NCBI taxonomy): Eukaryota > Metazoa > Chordata > Mammalia > Primates > Cheirogaleidae > Mirza > Mirza zaza. The sequence continues at coordinate 33,036 of VSMD01122760.1, read as the reverse complement.
GCCCAGGCAGTAGAGTTTGTCTCTAAAACAAAAAGAAAAAAAAGAATGTAAGGTATTTTTTGTGTGTGTGCCATCTCAGTGAATCGTGAATAAAATATTTGCATGGACTTAGGAAATAAGCACTATTTATTTCTCCTGTCATCAGTTGAGAAACATCACCACCATTAAATACATATCTTCTCTATCTCCTTTATGACAACAATTTGCCCTCCTGACTTCTGCCACGGGTGGCCGCAAAGATTAATCAGACAGTTGCAACTCCCGTTCCTCAGGATTTGCTCTAACTTAGCAGGGCTGTTCGGTGGTTGGGCAGTGAGACGCTAATTATGTAGGATAATCAGTCGATGTTCAACCAGTTGAACTGACGGATTTTTTCCCCCGGCAGGATAATCTACAGGGGTACAAAACCCAAAACAAATTTCTGAATAAGGAGATTTTGGAGCTCTCAGCTCTGCGGAGAAATGCGGAAAGGAGAGAGAGAGATCTGATGGCAAAGGTGAGTCGGGGGGGACGTGTCCCGTTATCCGGGGGAGGGGAGGTCAGGAAACCATTTCAAAGTGACTCGCTTTCAAAACTGGCCCAGCTCCCTGTGTGGAGACATGTGGCCACTCACTGACACCGACGTGTTTAAGGCGTGCACAGTGCGTGGAGCTGCGCGCTGGGTTTCGCTTGTCTCTGATGAGGGCAGAGAGCAAGGCCCTGAGCTGCGGTTCATTTGTGCATGAGCATTTCTAATGGAGCTTTCAGAAAACAAATTAAGTGCAATTACAGGGTCCCCTCAATTAGGGTTATTTGGATTTTTATTTATGCTGTTGGGTTTCGTATCTGTAAAAGGAGGGTGGAGGTTAATCCCTCCTCTGTAAACCCACGAGCATTGGTGTAAGTCAGATATAATTATGGCTGAAAAGGGATTTTCAAAGTGTAAAGGGACCACAGACATTTCAGTTGTCATCAAATGACACTTGTCAACGGCTATTATGTACCTGGTATACTCTTTTTTTTTTTTTTTTTTTTTTTTTTTTTTTTTTTTGAGACAGAGTCTCACTGTTGCCCAGCTGGAGTGCCGTGGCATCAGCCTAGCTCACAGCAACCTCCAACTCCTGGGCTCAAGCGATCCTCTGCCTCAGCCTCCCGAGTAGCTGGGACTACAGGCATGCGCCACCATGCCCGGCTAATTTTTTCTGTATATTTTAGTTGGCCAATTAATTTCTAGTTTTTAGTAGAGACGGAGTCTCGCTCTTGCTCAGGCTGGTCTCTAACTTCTGACCTTGAGCGATCCTCCCACCTCAGCCTCCCGGAGTGCTAGGATTATAGGCGTGAGCCACCACGCCTGGCCGGATATACTTTTTTGAGCAGACCTCAGAGCATCTTCCCAGACTCCTCCTGCCTGTTGTCAGGTGGTTTGACCTGTCCAACAAGGTGGGAGCTGGTCCAGGTCCGAGTGTCCTAAGGAAGAATTGCCTAGTGTGGGTGGCTGCTCGTGGCCCTTGGGCTAAGTGGTGCCTAGCGTCACCTCAGTGACCGCACGTGGCCTGACGTCTGCTGCGAGTTCTAACCCTGCGCAGGGGTGACACGTTTGTTCCCGCCCCTCCCATGCCAGACCCCGTAGGAAGAGGCCTGGGGGCTACCTTAACACAGCAGGCGCCTGTGGCACAAATTAGTCTCTTGTCTTTGATGCAGTCTGTCTCCGGCTCACTTCCTAACAGTTTGGGCCTGCCATTCCTTGATCATGTGAGGCACCCAAGCGTTGCTTCTCCTGGTCTCTGTGTGGAGGAGGTAACTGCCGTGTTCTCTGCAGTATTCCAGCCTGGAAGCCAAGCTGTGCCAGATAGAAAGCAAGTACCTGATACTGCTACAGGAAGTGAAGACCCCGGTGTGCTCAGAGGACCAGGGGCCTGCCCGGGAGGTCATAGCCCAGTTGCTGGAGGACGCCCTGCAGGTGGAGAGCCAGGAGCAGCCGGAGCAGGCGTTCGTCAAGCCCCACCTTGTCAGGTAAGGTGCCAGCGACTGGGGGTGGGGGCTGCTTCCCACTGCTGAGGTCCCCTTCTCAGCAGCAGCAGCCACTCAGAACTGCACAGCCCTGTGTGTCTCATTTTTTTGGAGACAGAGTCTCACTCTGTTGCCTGGGCTAGAGTGCCGTGGCGTCAGCCCAGCTCACAGCAACCTCAATCTCCTGGGCTCAAGCAATCCTCCTGCCTCAGCCTCCCGAGTAGCTGGGACTACAGGCGTGAGCCACCATGCCCGGCTGATTTTTTTTCTACATATTATTAGTTGGCCAATTAATTTCTCTCTAGTTATAGTAGAGACGGGGTCTCGCTCTTGCTCAGGCTGGTCTCGAACTCCTGAGCTCAAACGGTCCGCCCACCTCGGCCTCCCAGAGTGCTGGGATTACAGGCGTGAGCCACCTCGCCCGTCCATGGATTTGACTTTTTCCCACTGTGGAGTATCAAGACGGAATCTAATTCAGTTTTCCCCGTGTAGACAGCCAGTTGTGCTGGCTTCACTCCCTCGCCGATCCGAAACGCCTGGTCACGCCTCAAAGTGCCGCAGGAGCGTGGGCCGCTCTCTGGGCTCTCTGTTCTGCTCCGCTGGCCTTTCTGTCCAGGACCACGTCGTTTAAGGCTTCCTCTGTGTCTCTCCGCAGCGAGTATGACATTTACGGGTTCAGGACTGTCCCCGAGGACGACGAGGAGGAGAGGCTGGTCGCCCGGGTGCGGGCGCTGGACCTGAAGACGCTCTACCTCACGGACAGCCAGGAGGTGTCCACGGGGGTCAAGTGGGAGAACTACTTCGCCAGCACGATGAACCGGGAGATGGCGTGCTCCCCCGAGCTGAAGAGCCTGATCCGCGCGGGCATCCCCCACGAGCACCGCTCCAAGGTGTGGAAGTGGTGCGTGGACCTGCACACCCGAAAGTTCAGGGACGGCGCCGGGCCCGGCCACTTCCAGGCCTTGCTGCAGAGGGCGCTGGAGAAGCAGAACCCGGCCTCCAAGCAGATCGAGCTGGACCTGCTGCGGACGCTGCCCAACAACAAGCACTACGCCTGCCCCACCTCCGAGGGCATCCAGAAGCTGCGCAACGTGCTGCTCGCCTTCTCCTGGCGCAACCCGGACATCGGCTACTGCCAGGGCCTCAACAGGTGGGCGCTCGGCCCGGCGCGTCTGCCCGCCGGGCGGCACGGCCCACGGAGCAGGCCGGCCTGGCAGAGCCCGCCCTCCTGGTCAGCCAAGGAAAGCTGGTGCTTTGAGGGGAAAAGTAGTTGCAGCGAGCTAGTTTTGTTTTTTTTTTTGAGACAGAGTCTCACTCTGCTGCCCGGGCTAGAGTGAGTGCTGTGGCGTCAGCCTCGCTCACAGCAACCTCAAACTCCTGGGCTCCAGCGATCCTCCTGCCTCAGCCTCCCGAGTAGCTGGGACTACAGGCATGCGCCACCATGCCCGGCTCATTTTTTGTATATATATATTTTTAGTTGGTCAATTAATTTCTTTCTATTTTTGGTGGAGACGGGGTCTCGCTCAGGCTGGTTTCAATCTCCCGACCTTGAGCAATCCTCCCACCTCGGCCTCCCAGAGTGCTAGGATTACAGGCGGTGAGCCACCGTGCCTGGCCTATGAGCTAGTTTTAATGTCAGAGAATCCCAAATTCCAGAATAACTCAAGGGAAACAAACATGCCTTCAGGAAGTTTTAAGAACATGAAAAGTTAGTTTGAAACAATTCTCATTTTTTTTGTTTCTTTGTTCTCATTCTACTCAGGTTTTGTTTTTTTGTTTGTTTTTTGAGGCAGAGTCTCACTCTCTTACCTGGGCTAGAGTGCTGTGGCGTCAGCCTAGCTCACAGCAACCTCAAACTCCTGGGCTCAATCGATCCTCCTGCCTCAGCCTCCCAAGTAGCTGGGACTACAGGCATGCGCCACCATGCCCGGCTAATTTTTTTTCCTATGTATTTTTAGTTGGGCAATTAATTTCTTTCTATTTTTAGTAGAGACTGGATCTCGCTCTTGCTCAGGCTGGTTTCGAACTCCTGACCTTGAGCGATCCTCCCGCCTCAGCCTCCCAGAGTGCTAGGATGACAGGCGTGAGCCACTGCGCCCGGCCTGGACTCAGGTTTTGATCAGGAGCTTGGTTTCATTCATCTGTAATGCAGGGAGTGAAAACTGGCGGTCAGTCCTCAATCATACAATGTACAGGATCTTTGTGAATCAAGAACTTGCCCCAAACAGTTCTTCACCCGATAAGGACTAAACTTGTCTCTTTCAGGCTAGAATCTTCTCCCAGGTCTTGCTTGTCTGCCTCCGCAGGCAGCGGGCGCCGAGGGCCTCTCGCCTGGCCTCCGGGATCCAGGCTCGTCCTCGTTGGCCCGGACAGCCCTGGGGGGGTTGCTGCCGGCTGCTCCCTGGGAAGCCCCTCCTGTCACGGCCCTGAACACTGCGACTGCTTCTTGCCCGGCTGACACACTCTCTGTCGCTGCGTCATTGCAGTTGTCTTCGCATTCCTGTCCCACAGTGGCAGCGGGTCACCACGCTTATTGGATGCACCACAGAGGAAGAAGGGGGCCCTGCGTGCACCGTAGGAATTCCGAGAGCCGGGCGCCCACGCCTGAGCTCTGAGTGTCGCCAGATAGTCTGGCCGCTCTGAGGCCTTGCGCTTGCCCCGTGCAGGTGCTGACCTCCAGGTGAGGGCTGTCCCTTTGCACCTGCAACGGCAGTATTGCAGGAGGGAAAGTTCCGGAACTGGAATGTCACTTGGTTGAGACCTAAAACTAACTGGTTTCCAGGGAGCGGTGGCCTCCGAGGTGGTGAGGACAGGGCAGCCCCTCTCCTGCCCTCAGCAGGTACAGGGGGCTTCCGCTGCTCCTGGACGGTGCCAGGTTAAATAGGACGATGCCTTAGAAAGCAGTTGTGTTTTACCTAAACCCACAATTCACGCTGGGTGTCTAATCTAAAAGTTCTGAGGCTGGAACCCTCCCGGGAACTGCGGGATGGGTGAGGGCGTGAGCGAGCCCGTGCGGGTCCAGCAGTGCTATTTGTCTCGCGTCGCCATGGAACCGGTTCTCCATACCAGTGACGCTTCCGGATAATGGCAGCTTTTCTCTGCGCCTCCACCCCATCACCGTTACATCCTCTGAGCTTTAACCATTTCCATTGGCTTTTTTCCTTCAAAATATTTGGTGCGTGTCCATGCCTTAGCGTGCCCAGAACCTCAGTGGAACTTCAGCCTTTTCTGGCCGGTTCTGTGTTTCCTTCCTCTGCCGAGGCCGCCTCTCTCTTCCCCGTCACGTGAGGCCCCCCTCCCCACCCGTCCCAGGTCTCCTTTTGTTTCTGTTAATTTGGGATGAGTTCATCAGAATTTATCTAAGGAAGAAAATACAGCAGATTCCGAGAAATGAGATCAGGGTTTCCCATGAGTAATGCTCACGAGCTTCCTGCCCCAGGCAAAGGTTCTGGATTCCAGCTGAGCAGGGCGGCTCTCCTGTGCTGCCTCCACCGGCCTCTCCTGGCCTCCGCCCAGCCTCCACCCAGACGCTGCCGCGCCTCCCCGGACTGCTCACAAGCAGCCGGTGGGTTAGCGACAGTGTGTGAGGGGCTGCCCCGGCTCCCGACCTGAGCAGCTGCAGGTGCCGGCCTCTCGCACACGCACACTCACACATGCACACGCACACTCACGCACACACTCATGCACACATGCACATTCACACATACATGCACATGCACACTCATGCACACACTCACATTCGCACATATGCACACGCACACATGCACACTCATGTACTCACATGCACACACATGCACACATACATGCACATGCACACACACTCATGCACACATTCGCATGCACACATGCACTCATGCACACGCATACTCACACGCTCATGTACACACGCACACACTCATGCACACTAGCACACACATTTGCACATACACGCACACATGCACTCACATGCACACGCATACTCACGCTCATGTACACACGCACACACTCATGCACACTAGCACACACATTTGCACATACACGCACATACACACATGCACACTCACAGTCGTACTCGCACTGGTGCATGCTCACATGCACACTCATGTGCACACTCACACACACACGCCCCTGTGGGGTTCCTCTGTCCGCAGCCCCCTTTCGTTCCTCCAGCCGGGAATCGGGACGTATCAGGAAAGCTGTCTTACCACCTTGTATTCCTTGTTACTTATTCACATCTGAGTTCTTCTGTGCATAAAAGGATTTGTTGGAACTTCTTGAACGGTGAACTCAAAGAATTAGCTGCACTAGCAAAAATCTTATAATGAAAACGTCTTTTAACATGATGCTGGTTGATCATTGGGAACAGTTTCATCTTTGAACAAAAACCAAATGAAGGGAGTAGGGTACAGCTTTGGTTCTCAGATTTCTTGGCAAAGAGACACTTCCTTGTTAGTTGGGAGTTAGACATCGTTTTGGCCGTGAGGGAAAAGCAGCGTAAGGCAGGTGTCCCCACGGACACAGTGGCGGTGGCTGTGTGTGTCTGGGCACTCACCTGTTCCCCGCTTGCCCGCAGGTTGGTGGCGGTGGCCCTGCTGTACCTGGAGCAAGAGGACGCGTTCTGGTGCCTGGTTGCCATAGTGGAAGTTTTCATGCCTCGGGACTATTACACGAAGACTCTTTTAGGGTCCCAGGTACTTCTAAACATTCTGTGCTCAGTCACCAGTGTGTAGGATCCCGGCTGAAATCAAACCTTTGTTGGGGGAGGGCTTTGCGCTCATGACTCCAGCAGCTGGTCCCCGGAGGGGCAGGGCACGTCTCGGCTGCTGGAGCAGACAGCGTTGGCTGTGAGTGAGGCTAGGCTGCACTCCCTCCGCACACGGGAAACCAGCAAGACAGCCTGTCCTGCGCACTTCCTGGGCACCAGGCCTGCCAGGGTTAAATCGTAACCCCGGTGCTGGGGAGCCTGGTGTCAGCGCAGGTCCTTGGGAAGCAGGTACGAGGACTAGACGTGCCGGAGACTTCCGAGGGAACGCGCCACGGAGGACGGGCAGGAGCGGGGAAGCCAGCCAGGGGAGGAAGGAGGACTGGGAGGAAGCGTCTTGGTGACTATGCCGTGACCGCTGGGCAACCCTGGGAAGTTCTGGCTGGGCCGGTGGGGCGTCCCCAGGCCCAGGTCTGCGTGGGAGGCACCCGCCTCCTGCAGAGTCGGGCTCTTGAGTTGAGTGCCCAGCCGTGCTCACTCACTGGCTCCTGGGACGGACGCGGGGATGGGCCCAGAGGGGCACGGCTCCCTCCACAGGGTCCGAGCGTGCGTCTCCTGCCTCACACCTGCAGTCTGACACTGGGGCCACGGGAGGATGACGAGGGCGGGAGAGCCCAGAGATTCTGTCTCCGCTTGGGACAGTCCTACCTCCGGACCCGACCCTTGACCCTTGTGGCCCAGGGCACCTCTTTCCTCGGCAGGGCAGGGCTACTGCAGACCCTGGCTTGGCTTTGCAGAGGCCTGTTCTTGGTTCCCTGTGGGACACACACGTGTCCTGTCTGTGAGCCGGGCTGTGCCCGTGTGCACCTGCCGCGTCACACGCCTCTTCTCCGGCTCCCACCGCAGCCGGCCTGCCTGCTCAGAGCTGCCCCTGCCCCTGCTCCACTGGGGGTGGCGAGGGCTGGTGCACAGGCCAGCAGAGGCACGGGCAGGAGGAGTTTGAGGGACTTGTCCTGTCTCCGTCCAGGCTCTGCCTCTGTCGGGCCTTTGTCCCCATCTGGCGGGTCCTGTGCCTGCAGGTGATCCCACACCCGCAGGTGGTCCCATACCCGCAGGCGGCCCCACCGTCAGCGTCCGGCTGCCCGGCCTTTCTGCCATCGCCATGACCAGCCCTGGGGTGACGCACCTCTGTGACATGCACCTAGAGTGAGCCCCACTTTCCTGGCTGGGCCCCAACTGCGTGTCCCCTCGTTCTGCGTTTCTGCTGTGGGGGGAGGGGCGCCTCATTCTCGCCTCCCATGACCCCCATCCTGCCAGCGCCCGCTCCCCAGGGAGAGCCACCTCGAGCCACCTGGACGCCCTCCTTTCCCGCGTCCCTGTCCTCGCCGTTCCTTCTGCCGTGTCAGCCTGACAGCTCGAGTCTCTGTCCCCGTTTGTCCCCTCACTGCTGCTGGGTCTCCGCCCCGCCCCCCATCACAGCAGTCGCCTCTTCCTTTTCTTCCTGCCGTCCCTTGCGTGTCTCTCCACTCTCCCTGCTCCTCACCGGGGACTCGGTATATCCCTCTGCCGCTGGCGTCCCGGGCTCCTGGGGTGGAGCCCAGATGCCTTCCTGCCGCCAGGCCCTTCCTCCACGTGCCCGCCCCGGCCAGACTGCCGGCGCACCGTGCGCCTGCGACAGGCGCTGTTCTGTGGTCCGACCGTCCCTGGGTGCTTCCATGCCCGCGACCACCCACCTCCTGGGGGCTCCTGCCCCACAGCCGTGGCGACCACACTGTCTCCCCTGCGGGCCACGTGGGCCAGCACGGGACAGGCCTCTGGGACGTGGCTCTCTAAGTGCACCGTCCCTGCGCCTGCCATCCCGTGAGCCTGCCTGTCCTGTGCGCCTGCTGTCCTGTGCGCCTGCCGTCCCGTGCGCCTGCCCATCCTGCGGCTCCTGAGGGGCGCGGCCCCGTGTTTGCACTGAGCGTGCCCAGCACCCTGTTCACACCTGCAGGAGCTGTTCTTTGTGGAAAGAGGACGGTGTTTAATGCACTACTGCCCCATGCCGGCAGCACAGCCTGTGAGGGGGAGGCGTCGTCACCCCCGTTTGACCTGGGAGAAAACGGGGGTCAAAGTCATAAAGCACCTGGCCGGAGCTACCCCCACGCTGCAGTGCTGGGTGGGGTTGGGACTCAGGCCTTGGCAGCTCTGGGCCTGCGCTTGCCCTTCCCTGCCCACCCCCTCCTGGAGCCTCACGGGGCGGGGGGGGCAGCGAGAGGGGCCAAGCTCCGGCCATCCTGGGGTGGGGGGGTCCCTGCAGCCACTAGGGACAGGCCCCTGCAGCCACTGGGGACAGGCCCCTGCCCCTGTGTCTCAGCCGTCGATGGGTCCCAAGAAGCTCCTCTGGCCTCCCGTGCTCACACCGCTTGCCAGCCAAGCAAGAGATCTGCTTTTCTGTTGCTTTAGCACGTGAGCTGGGAAACGCACAGCCGTGGGCAGAGGCGGCTGTCCCAGTCGGGGGGATTGAAGAGGTCAGCAAGGAAAGTTTCACGCATGTCCCGGGCACCTGGCGTTAATAGCTCTGAAGACTCAAATGCAAAATCTCAGGTGACTGTTTCACAGCAAGAAAAACGAAGCGATGGTTTTTCTTATTCCAGGGAGGTGGGGTTGAGCGCAGGGGTCAGGAGCTTGTGCCGAGGGTCACGCAGTCGGGTCAGAGCCAGGCGCCCGCCCTCCCATGAGCTTTGGAGCTTGGACACGTCACGTAGCTTCTCTGTGGGGCGAGGCGACAGAAGGTGCCGTCACTAAGGAGCCGTGGGCTGGCACGGGCCAGGCGTGAAGTGTGGAACACGCACGGCCGTCTTAGGAGCAGCGTGGTTTGAGCTGCATGCGTCCACTCATACGTGGACTTTTTCCCAGTGAACAAAGATCGGAAATCCAGTACTCGTGGGACGCCAACCCTGAGTGTATGGAGGGCTGACTTTGTTCACAGACGTGGATTCTGCAGGGCCGACGGTGGGCTGGGGCGTTCAGATTCTGGTATGCTGGGGGGAGGGGTTGGTTCTGGAACAATCCGCCGCACGTGCCTGGGGACAATTGTAGTTTCTAAGCGTTGGGTAGGGAGAGTGGTTTAGTAGGCTGGTGCCGGCTTTTCCCCATCAAATCCAGTTGCGTAGACTGGAAGGCGTCCAAGTGCGGCCTGCCATGTGCGGTCGAGTGTGGCCTGTGGCACGCCTGTTTCCGTTTCACACACTCGGGGACCTGCATCCCTGGCTGGGGACGTGTGTTCTCCTGCGGTCACAGGCAGAGGCAGGGAAGCCCCCTGCCTGCAGGGTGACATCCCGGCTCCTCGGTGGCTCAGGCCGTCTGCGCTGCCTGTGCTCGGCCGTGGAGCCGTTCCCCTCCTGGCTCGCTGGGTCCCGTCCCTGGGCCTGACCGCGGTCGTTGTGACGATCCGTGCGCCCGGCGTCCCCACCGGTCTCTTAGCTCTTCCGGGTCAGGGTTGAACCCCTCCGGCCTCTGCCCGGCTCCAGCCCCCACCACACAGAGCAGCAGGACCGCCTGCCGCGTGTCCGTCCCGTGATAGGGGCTCGCGTGAGTCTCATTTAGTCCTCCCAGCAGCCGCGAGACAGAGACCGTCAGCTGGTTTCTAGAACGGTTTGCCCGAAGCCACCGGGCTCCTGAGCAGTGGGGCTGGGATTAAACCGAGGGGCCCTGGAGTCTTTGCTGCCCCGCACAGCCGGCACCTGTCTGCCGGACGGACGTGGCAAGGCCACGCTTCCTCTGTGGCCCGGGACTCACACGCTCCAGGGCTCAGTCCACGGCCCCACTGGCGTCTCCTTCACTGACGCCTGGGTTGGTGAGGCCGGGTGTCTTCTGTCTCCACCTGGCAAGGCTGGTTGTCTCCTGCCGAGTGTCTCCTGCCGGGTGTCTCCTGCTGGGTGTTTCCTGCCGGGTGTCTCCTGCTGGGTATCTCCTGCCCGGTGTCTCCTGCCTCCACCCGGCGAGGCCAGGTGTCTCTTGCCGGGTGTCTCCAGCCTCCACCCGGCAAGGCCAGGTGTCTCCTGTCTCCACCTGGCAAGGCTGTGTGTCTCCTGCCGGGTGTCTCCTGCGGAGTGTCTCCTGCCAGGTGTCTCCTGCATCCACCCGGCAAGGCCGGGTGTCTCCTGCCGGGTGTCTCCTGTCAGTGTCTCCCACGGCTCCTCGCCAGGCCTGCGCCACAGGCGTTTCAGGCCTAGGAGCTGGTTCCAGGCCACTGATCCGCCCCACCCCCGTGCCCACAGAGAGGGTGCCACTCAGCAGACACTTGGCATGTGCCCGCCGTGTGCGGGCCGGCTGCGGCTCCGGGGACATGGGGTGGTCTGGCTGTGCAGAGCCCCAGGTGTATGGAGCAGCTCCGCTGTGCGTGGTGCTGGCCCCGCCCTGGTGCCCGGGTGGCGCTGTCGGCGCTTGTCTGTGCGCCTGGTGCCAGCAGACCCCACACCCCTATCCCCGCCCTCCCAGGTGGACCAGCGGGTGTTCCGGGACCTGCTGAGTGAGAAGCTGCCGAGGCTGCACGCCCACTTCGAGCAGCACAAGGTCGACTGCACGCTCATCACCTTCAACTGGTTCCTGGTGGTGTTTGTGGACAGTGTGGTCAGCGACGTCCTCTTCAAGATCTGGGACTCCTTCCTGTACGAGGGGCCAAAGGTGGGTCTGCCGCAGCGTCGCGGGCACGCCCGGTGGCTGTGGGCAGCGTGGGAGGGCGGGCAGCCGGCTCACTCGGGAGGGTCCCGTGGCGCCAGAGCGCCCTCGGCACGGCGCCCGCAGAGCCGGGTCTGGGGCTCAGGGAACAGCAGTCTGCGCCAGCCCTGCGCCAGCACCGCGGCTGCGGGTCGCAGTCGGAGCACGGACGCCACCTTCTGCCACGCGGGGCCGGAAGAAGCCCGGTAGGAGAGGATGGGGGGAACGGGCGCAGTGGCTCACGCCTGTCATCCTAGCGCTCTGGGAGGCTGAGGCGGGAGGATCGCTCAAGGTCAGGAGTTCAAGACCAGCCTGAGCAAGAGCAAAACACCATCTCTACTATAAATAGAAAGAAATTAGCTGGACAACTAAAAATATATAGAAAAAATTAGCCGGGCATGGTGGCGCATGCTTGTAGTCACAGCTGCTCGGGAGGCTGAGGCAGGAGGATCGCTTGAGCTCAGGAGTTGGAGGCTGCTGTGAGCGAGGCTGACGCCACGGCACTCTAGTCCGGGCACAGAGTGAGACTCTGTTCAGAAAAAAAAAATAGTAACTCAGAGCCTAGTTCACTTGAGATGGAAATTGCCTCTGTAGGTGGAGCTTTCTAAGAGTTTCAGGGTCAGAATGTCCTGGTTTGGGTTTTATTTAAGAAACGATTCCTCAGCTAGTTCCTCGTGCTTCAGCGGAATGTGGACGGGCCCACAGAGACCTCCCCAGGGAGGTCTGGTTTGGGCTGACGTCCGGTAGGAGTGTGTTCCCCCACAAGAAAGGGTTAGGGTTAGGGTTACAGTTAGCTGCCCCAGGTCACGTGTCTGACCCCGGGTGGGGCCTGTGCAGGCCGCTTCCCCCGGCCTGGGGGGCCGCGCCCCACCCCCACCCCACCCCGAAACTCCGGAGTCCGGGCCCGTGGCTGGAGCCGTGGTGCTTCTCCACTTGGACATCTCCCTGCTTTTCCTGCAGGTTATTTTCCGTTTTGCCCTGGCACTTTTTAAATACAAGGAAGAGGAGATCCTGAAACTGCAGGATTCCATGTCCATATTCAAGTATCTCCGTTACTTCACTCGCACCGTCCTGGACGCCAGGTGAGTCCCGGGGAAGCTGCCACCCTCCCCAAGCGCCATCCCTCACACCCGCCGTCCCGGGCGTGCGGTCAGGAGACGGAGTTTCCCTCCGGGGAAAGAGCGGAAGGAAGGAGCGAGCGCGGTGGCCTTCCACAGACTGGAGGGGGCAGAGGGAAGGCGGCTCTGTCGTTCATCCACAAGCGTGAGTCCCTACGCCCAGCGGGCCTTGCCAGTGAGGACAGCCCTGTCCTGCAGACCTGGTCGGGGGACCGCCGGGCACCGTCTGTGGGTGCCGTGGTCGAGGGCCCAGGCCAGGACAGGCGGAGCAGCTGGGCGGGGCCTCCCCGGCGGCACACGGAGCATTGGGGAAACGGAGGCAGCTCAGCCAGGCTGGGCTCGAGGCTGGGCCATCGAGGTCCCAGACTCTGCTCGGGACGCGGCACTTCACCCTGAGGGTGTCGGGACGTCGCCGTGGGGCCAGGCAAGAGGGGAAGGGTCAGGTTGGGGTCGGGGTTGGGGTAGGACTGCCAGCTAGGAGGCCGGGGTTAGAGGCCAGGGGAGGGGTCCCAGTGAGAGGTGGTGGCCTGAGGGACGGGGCCTCAGACCCGGAGGAAAGGGGGCAGGGGAAGAGGATGGGGAAGGACTGGGAACTTGGAAGGACTTGGGATTCTGGCCGGGCAGCTGAGTGTTCAGGAACCGCTTTGGCCCCCCCCCCCCACCCCAACAGTCACTGCCCTTTCTGGGCCAGCCCTGTCCGTGTGTCCTGGGACCGAGCTGGTGACTTGGCCCTGGGCGCTGCGAGGCGGGTGCCGGGAAAGGTGCTGGCCGGGGCCGTCCCAGCCTGCTAGAAGTCACCGCTGTCTCTAGGGTCTTCGTTTTGGGGGCTGGCTGCTGAGACAGTTTCAGGCTCGTTAACGGCACCAACAATGGGATCCGAGGGCTGCCACAGGGGCAGGAGGGGTATGTGGGAATAAAATTTCCCGTGCAAGGTTGACCCTGCGTCCTGGGTGGCCTCAGGGGGGTGTTGGGCTCACGCTGGGTCAGGATTGCCGAGAACGGCCCCATGAGCTCCCGCCCCCAGGACGCCGGCCTGGTCCTTGGTGCTGCTGGGCGGGACAGGCGTGAGCAGGCCCCCGCCGGTGAGCCCTCCGCCAGCCCTTCCCCACCGCGCCCGGCAGTCTCGTGTGGGCCCACAGCGCCCCCGCGTGGCGGCTCTCGGTCCGGCTGCCTCGTTGCTCTGGAAGCCAAGGCCCAGCCGTGTGGGGGTGCCGGCTGCACAGCAGGCCCCCCCGGGAAGCCCCGGCCCCACCCCAGGCCGGACCCCACCGTCCAATGAGCTCACGGACGCGGTTCCAAGGGTGCCGGCTCTGCAGTGCCGCGTTTGGTCTCCCAGAAAAGGAGGGAGGAGACCGAGTGCGGTGGCTCACACCTGTCATCCCGGCACTCTGGGAGGGCTAGGCGGGAGGATGGCTCAAGGTCGGGAGTTCAAGGCCAGCCTGAGCAAGAGCGAGACCCCCATCTCTACTAAAAATAGAAAGAAGTTAGCCAAACAACTAAAAATAGAAAAAATCATCCGGGCGTGGTGGTGCATGCCTGTAGTCCCAGCTACTCGGGAGGCTGAGGCAGCAGGATTGCCTGAGCCCAAGAGTTTGAGGTTGCTGTGAGCGAGGCTGACACCACGGCTCTCTAGCCCGGGCAACAGAGTGAGACTCTGTCTCAAAAAAGAAAAAAAAAACAAGAGAGGGAACTGTGTAGTCAGATGCAGTCAGAAGTCAGGTCAAAGTTAAACTGGTCTCTGCAGTGGACTTGGTGTCCAAGCGCGGTTGGCCACAGGCCCTTTCTCCTCTCTTCACGGAACCTTCCGGGCCTGGCTCGCCTGGGCGTTCGCTCATTCCCACTGGTCTGCCCCAGGACAGTTTCTTCCGAACCCCTGCTCTGTGCCAGGCCCCGCACCACCACCAAGGCTGCGGATGCGCCGGCACCTGCCGCCTCTGAGCAAGCGGCAGGTGCTGTTCTCAGTGCTCACGTGTGGGGGCTCGGGACCCCACAGCCTGGGAGGTGGCACTGCCGTCGTCCCCAGTGTGCAGAGGAGGCGTCAGGCCAGAAAAGGCTGTGACCTAAGTCCCACAGTATGTGGGAAGCTAGAATCTGGGCTTGGGCAGCCATGCACAGTCTCCCCTTTCTGGGCCGAGTTGCCTGCTGCCTCCCTGCAGGAGGCAGGCCCCTCCCCCCCCCGGTGATGCGCCTGCGCCAGGCCATCTGCTTGGAGAGCCCTCTTCCCGCCCCCCCCCCCGTGACACACCTGCCCCAGGCCACCTGCCCGGCGAGCCCTCTTCCCAATCCCCCTCCCCCCCCGTGACACACCTGCCCCAGGCCGTCCCCGCCCCGTGACACACCTGCCCCAGGCCACCTGTCTGGCGAGCCCTCTTCCCGCCCCCCTCCCCCCCGTGACGCACCTGCCCCAGACCACCTGCCTGGCGAGCCCTCTTCCCGCCCCTTCCCCCCTGGGTGACACACCTGTTACAGGCCACCTGCGTGGCAAGCCCTCTTCCCACCCCCCCCACCCCCGCCCCAGCCGTGCTGCCGAGAGGGCCACGTGTGACCCTCCTCTATCCCGCATCCTGCAGGAGGTAGCTGCCTCCCCGGGTGACACACCTGTTCCAGGCCACCTGCGTGGTGAGCCCTTTTCCTGGCCCCCCACCCCCGCCCCGGCCGTGCTGCCGAGAGGGCCGCGTGTGACCCTCCCCTGTCCGTGTCCTCCAGGAAGCTGATCAGCATCTCCTTTGGGGACCTGAACCCCTTCCCACTGCGCCAGATCCGGAACCGGCGCGCCTACCACCTGGAGAAGGTGCGTCTGGAGCTGACGGAGCTGGAGGCCATCCGAGAGGACTTCCTGCGGGGGCGGGACTCCGGCCCCGACAAGGGCGGGCTGGTCAGCGACGAGGAGGAGGACGCCTGAGCGCGGGCGGCGTCCAGCCTTGAGACCACAGCGCCGCTAGACAGCAGACGCCCAGGCACCTGCGGGCGGCGTCCAAAGCCAGACTGCACCTTCCCGTCCCCGCAGGCGTCCCGTGTGTTCACGGCCGTCTCGGCCGAGGCATCTGGTCAAACCTGTCGCGGCCGTGCCCCGTCCGATGGGAGAGTCGCGGCTGCCGGCGGGTGCCCTGGCGTCTCGGCCTTTGAAAGCCTGGCTTCGCCGGCGCCTCCCGTGTTCCTCCCTGCGCACAGCGGGCGGCTGGGTGCGCTTTCGCACGGCCGCGCGGGGAGGGTCCCCTGAGCCTCAGGCGCCGTGGGTCGCAGAGCGGCTGCCACAGGCGCCAGGAGGGCGGAGTGGGAACGGCCCCCTCCTCCAGGGGCGGCCACCATGGGATGCCCGTGAGCCTCCCGCTCGCCGGTGGCGTCCAGCCACCAGCCTCTCCCGTTTCCAGAATAGCCCTTGCCCTTCCACGCACGTCCTCCCGGCCGGCCTGGGGCCCAGCTGCCCGAACCCCGCGCCCAGTTCTCGCCGCCGGCCTTGACTGTGGACCGTCGGCTGCTCTGCCCGAGGCCCCCCACGCCTGGCTCGTCTCCGCCCGGCTCCGGGGAAACAGGGCGACGCACAGAAGCCGTTCTCCAAGGTCGGACGGGACGTGACTCCGAGTGAATGGTGGCCATCATGCAGCTGAGCGGGCCACCCGGCTGGCCGTGGCTAAGCGGACAGGGAAGCCTTCCCGGGAGCTTGGCGGGCAGCGGGGCAGCTGCCCATGGACCCTCGGGGACTGCCGGGACCCGGCTTCCTCGGGGTGGCCTGGGGTCCTGCGGGGGCCACTGCCGGTGCCAGGGTCGGGAGCGCCTTTGCTCGGGGCTAGTGTTTGGGCTAGTGTTTCTCCCAGGGGTGGCCTCTGGCACGCCCGGGGCCCCGGCACTTTGGAGGCCTGCAGAGGCTCTGAGCAAGGAGCCTGTGTTCTCGTGACCTCCGGGCCCTCCCCGACGTGGGGACGAGAGAGAGCATCCCTGGCCGGTGCCATTCAGGGCACAGGAAACAGTCCTCGGTGGAATGTTTCACACTACCTGGAAACATTTGGAAATGATCCTTCTTTGATGTTCCGTGTTTCCCCGAAAATAAGGCCTCCCCATAAAATAAGCCCTAGCAGGAGTTCTAAGCACGTGCGCAATAGAAACCCCACTCCGAAAATCAGCCCTAGTGACGGGCGTGGCTGCGCAGCACGTCTGCACAACCCGTGCGTGTCGTTGCGGAGCGGGGAAGAACACGAGCAGCCCTTCTCGTCCGCCCCGTGAGAGCTCTGTGGCTCCACAGGAGAGATCAGGGCCGGTGGTTCTAGAGGAAACAGGTCGCAAGACATTCGGGATGGGATTCGGGGTTTGAGAGTGAGGATGTTCCAGAAGACGACTTAACTATATTTCAATCAACGTGGATGGTTGTACCGTACTTAAAAAAATAACACATCCCCTGAAAATAAGCCCTAGGGTGTCTTCTTGAGGAAAAATATAAGACCCTGTCTTATTTTCGGGGAAACACGGCAAACACTCAGACCAAGAATTGGAGCAATGCAGCTGTAAGAAATGCCTTTCCCTCAGCACGGTTTCCTACTCCTTTTGCTGCCGACGTACTCGCGGTGCCGTGCTCAGCTGGCGTCCCGGTGCGCTGGCCCGAGCTCCACTCTGCTGTCTTCAGTCGGGCAGGTTGGTCTTTGCTGCACAGAGGGAGCCGGTGTCTGTATTTAGCCAAAAGCCTTTGTCTCTTTTCAGGTATTAAAAATGTGTTTTATTGTTGTCTTTGCTTCTGGGAGCGGCTCTTGGAGGCTCCTCGAGGAGGCGGCCCTGTGGGCGGGCATCGCGATCTGTGTGGACGGGGCAGAGAGACCCCTCCCGGGTCCCCGCGTGGCCACTCGGCTGTCAGCCTGGGGTGCCGCGGGGGCCGTGGATCAGCTCCGATGCCCCTGGTGGGGCTCCCAGTGGACGTGCCCCTGGGGCGCGCCGGCCCACCGGCCAGGCCTGGGCTCAGGTGCTGCCTCCAGGGACGGGCTCCTGTCTGGTTTGCCCAGTAGACGCGCCCGCTGCGTGTCTGCAGGCATTGGCGGGGGCGCAGGCGAGCAGCGGTCTTGTAGGAATGGACTGGGGCCCTTTCTCGGGTCCTCCTTGGGCACTGCCTCTGCCCGTCCCGGAGCGAGGGAGGAAGGGGACCAGATGGAACTGTGGGCCCCGCTGTTTTCAGCCAACACCTCCGGAACTTCCTTTTGTGCCTGCGGGGGAGCTGCCCTGCCCCCTCCAGGGCCCCGGAGGTCCCCAGCCCCCCGCTGCCCGCCATGGTGCCCCTTGTGGCTGGCCGGGGCTCCCGTCTGCTGCTCTGAACCTCCATCCGCCAGCCTGCAGCCCCTGCGGGGGTCCCGCCTGCTCACCACGCGCAGGGCTAGGCCGCTCCCCGCCACGTCCAGTGGGAAGTGCCAGCTTTTAAATCCTGGGGTTTTCGTGGGTTGGACCTCTGTTATTACTTTTGTATATTTTCACTACAGTTTATATTTTTATAGGCTATTTTATCAAGGTTTTTCTAGATTCCATACGTCTATTTTGTATAATGAGTGCCCACTGGTGTCACTTCTGTGTGTTTATGTCAGCCCCGGAGTGCCCCTCCCCCCACGCCCCCGTGCCCCAGCCACGGCAGCCGTCCGTGGCTCTCGCGTGGAGGGCCCGCGTCACCCAGGTGGCCTCCGTGCCCCTGTGGCCACACTGACGGCCACATCATGACAGCGGCTGGGATGACTGGCTGCCCGGGACACTCTGGTTCGGCGACCTCGTGTTGACACAGGAAGTACTCCAGACCGTACCCGGTGGGTTTTAACTGAATGTTGTGTGGTCCCACAAACCCCGCCCTGCTCTGTGGTGCTGTCTTCCTGCGTGTCCCCGAGCTTCTGGGCAGCCGGGCGTGCCGAGTGTCCTGCCTCTGCCAGGCACTGGAGGACGCGGGGAGGGGCTGCCAGGTGACTCTGTCTTGGGCCACAGCAGCTTCCCTGCCGATCGGTCTTCCGGTATATTTTTGGAATACACATTTTGGAATTGTAATACTAAAGGAAGAAATAAACTACTAATTTGTATAATATTCAGCCTCGAAGTGCATTTATAGTCACTGTGGTGGGGCTCACCCGAGGGCCTGGGGGGGGGGCAGGGCTTTGGGGGTGCCCTCTGACCTCCAGTCTCCGGGTGTCCCTGCCCGGGGTGCACGCCGGGGCAGGGGGCGAGATGCATTGTCAGCAGCGGCAGCCCTGGGAGGCCGTGGCCAAGCGCAGGTGAGGGCTGGGGACAGGTGGCAGAGCCGGGACCGGAGACATGTGTCTGGAGCAGCCCCCAGCCGGGAACAGGCTCCTCCCGCCAGCCGTGCGTGCCCTGCTGAGTCACAGCCTGTTTGTCTCCCGCCCGGGCTGACAGCTCAGGCCCAGCAGCCCCTGGGGACACCCCGGCCACCCCTGGAAAAAACACGGATGATTAAGACCAAATGTCCTCCCCCAGCGGGGCAGGGGCGGCTGCGGCCAGGATTTCCAGGCAGGACGGGCCGGGGCCTGGTGGCTCGGGCTCCCGAGGTCACAACGGCAGTGGCAGAGCTGGAATGGGGATGGGGGCTCGGCCACTGCCAGCGAGCGTCAGGGCACGTGACAGGCCCTGCCCCTTCCAGGGTTGCCGCCGAGGCCGGTTCCAAGGAAGGCCGGGAGCCCGTCACTCAGCGCCTGGTCCCCAGGGTGGCGCGGCACAAACACAGACAGGAAGCGGCTGACGCTCCCCGCTACAGACAGCGCCGGCGCTGGGACTCACGTAGGCCCAGTGACCCGCTCCGTGTGGCCTCGGCCCGGCTGCCCGCCGCATGGGCCACCGAGGGCCCTGCAGGCCCTGGCCTCCAGGCGGGCAGCCCCCGAGGGCGGCCGGAGCACGGAACGGGAGACAGGCTTGTGCCCGGGCCGGGCTGCATCTCCAGGGCTCGCGCCCTGGCTGGCAGCATTCCTCCCGGAGCCGTGGGCCTTGTCTGGAAACGGGCGTGTCGGCGCTGAGTCTTGGCCTCGGTCCCCAGGAGTGGCTTTCGGCGTCCCCCACCTCGGCCGGCCCCGCGGCCACCCGCTGCCCCGTGCGCGGCCCCAGGCCCTTGTCGTTTCCGCTGCGGGCATCTTCACGGAGAACAGTGTGAGGGGTGCGCAGGGGCCTCTCTGACCCTCAGTGTCCCCCACGTGGACAAGGGGAACCAACGGGACACCTTCCGGGCGGGTGGCTCAGGAAGGGAGCACAGGGGCCGCTGCGTCCACGGCTCACCGGTGGGGACGGGCCGGCCTGGGGGAGCAGCCGCACCCCTCGCCGGTCCCTCCTCAAAGCACCTCCGTGTCCACCTGCCCCGGGCAAGTCCCGCCGTCTGGCTTCGTGGGACCGGCATTTGCGGGCAGGAAAGGGCTGTGGGTGGGCTGGTGCCACCTGGCCGGACCGCAAGTCGGCGTGGCAGGGGCCTGGCACCCGGGGGTGGCTGGGGGAAGGGGCCACCCCAAGTCACCGCGCTGACCTGGCCCCGTCTCTGAGCAGGGGGAGACGACACAGCGGACACACCGGCTCCTCCCCGTCCAGCCTTGTGAGCAGAGGAGCTGATACCGCAGACGGCGACAGAGGCCCACGGGCACCCCAGGCCCCGTCACTGGGGGGGGCGGTCCCGCGGGTGACAAGATGGCGTGGGGGTGCGCGTGGCTCACCCGATCCCTGTGACACCTCCGAGGACCTCAGCGTGGGGCCAGGGCAGGGCTGGCAGGGGCACCGAGCAATTTGGGGTGAAGGAGCGTGGGCAAGGGCCACAGTGGTGAGGGCCACGCCGCGCCCCGCCGCGCCCCGCCCCGCCGTCCGACCCTCTGCACGGGGCCCCCAGGAAGCTGCCTGCCCTGGCTTCCGGGGCCTTCAGTGCCCACACGGGGCCGTCTCCCCGGACGACCGGCCCCAGACGAGAGCGGAAAGGCTGCCGCTGGCCGCGGCGTTCCAGGCGGGGGTTGGGGGAGGTTCTGACTTGAGATTCCCCCAAATCCAAGATGAGGCCGAGCCGAGCTTGGGAACGGCAGATGCTCGTTTATGTAAATAGTAACAGACGTTATACAAACTGTCGGAATAAAAAAATACCTTTCGGGGGGGTGGGGGGGTTAGCACCATCTGGGCGCGGGGCGGGCGCCACCTCGCCGCGGTGGGCGCTGAGGTCTGTGGTCGGTTGGACAGTCTGCACCTGGCATGGGTCGGGGCCCGGTCAGTGCCGGGCCTCTCGCTGGTGGCCTCGGGAGGGGGCGCCGTGGCCGAGCGGAGGGCAGGAGCGGCAGCACTGGGCGCGGACAGTGGGCAGCTGGCAGCGGCCCAGCAGGCGCAGCGTCTCGCAGAAGCCAAAGGACAGGCGGTCGCGCTCACAGCCTGGGCAGGGCAGGGGTCGGGGTCAGGGCTGCAGAACCCGGTCCCCACCCCCACAGCCCCGGGGGAGCGGGGGGGGGGAGCCTCGGCAGCCCCAGGGCAGAGGGAACGTCCCCTACCTGGGGTTGCAACCCTGCCCCACCTGCCCTCGGCCGACCCCAGAGAGCCACACTGCTGGGCTTCCAGAGACAAGGCCCTGAGACCTCACCCCTGCCACCTAGCTCTGCTCCAGCGCACCTGTCCTGCCACCCACCACCGCCCCTGCCACCTAGCTCTGCTCCAGCACACCTGTCCTGCCACCCACCACCGCCCCTGCCACCTAGCTCTGCCCCAGCGCACCTGTCCTGCCACCCACCACGGCCCCTGCCACCTGGATCTGCCCCAGCGCACCTGTCCTGCCACCCACCACGGCCCCTGCCACCTGGATCTGCCCCAGCGCACCTGTCCTGCC
>VSMD01122760.1:0-11725 GCA_008750895.1 Mirza zaza | reverse complement strand
TCTGCCCCAGCGCACCTGTCCTGCCACCCACCACCGCCCCTGCCACCTGGATCTGCCCCAGCACACCTGTCCTGCCACCCACCACCGCCCCTGCCACCTAGCTCTGCTCCAGCGCACCTGTCCTGCCACCCACCACGGCCCCTGCCACCTGAGTCTGCCCCAACGCACCTGTCCTGCCACCCACCACCACCCCTGCCACCTGAATCTGCCCCAGCACACCTGTCCTGCCACCCACCACCGCCCCTGCCACCTGTGTCTGCCCCAGCGCACCTGTTCTGCCACCTACCACCGCCCCTGCCACCTGCATCTGCTCCAGCGCACCTGTCCTGCCACCCACCATTGCCCCTGCCACCTGAGTCTGCCCCAGCACACCTGTCCTGCCAGGCCTCTGCAGGCTGCAGTTGGTCACAGACCAGAGCAGATTCCCGGCAGGGCCCCGTCTCCCAGCCCCCTCCTAGCCGGGCAATGCAGCCCAGAGAGCCAGCCTTGTCCTGGCCGGGGGAGCAGGGATGGAGCCCAGGCCTGCTGAGGAGGGGCGGGGAGGGGGCACAGGCCGGCTGGGGAGGGGCGGGGAGGGGGCACAGGCCGGCTGGGGAGGGGCGGGGAGGGGGCACAGGCCGGCTGGGGAGGGGCGGGGAGGGAGCCCAGGCCGGCTGGGGAGGGGCGGGGAGGGGGCACAGGCCGGCTGGGGAGGGGCGGGGAGGGGCACAGGCCTGCTGGGCCCTCTCGCTGTGGCTATTTTGGGACATGGCCTCCCGCCAGCCTCCTGGCCTGGCTCCCAGTGCTGCAGCCGCTGCTGACAGCCCCCAGCTGCTGCCCCGGCCCCCCTCACCCCCTGACCTCCGGGGAGATACAGGAGGGGGACGGCAGCCCTTGCCCTGGGCGTCCCCTGGGCCCTGCGAGGGCACGCGGCTCCTCCACCCGCTCCTGTGGCAGTGCCGAGCGGCACATCCGCAGCTGGCAGCCAGTCCCGCCGAAACCTCGGCCCCCGCCCCCTCCTGGCGGGATCCCTGGGCAGGCAGACATGCCGTGCTGTGCGGCTGCCCGGGGCGGTGACCACACACGCCAGAGTCCCCAGCTCTCCTAGTGTCCCATTCACGGCGCTCGGACCATCCGAGCATCCTGGGAATTCCAGGGTCTCAGGGTCCAAGATGCCTCCCGGCTGCCCCTGACCACTGACCGGCGGCGGAAACCGGGGACAGCGCACAGGAGTGGCCCCACGGCCCTCCCGCAGCCCAGCCCACCCGGGGAGCCCAGGGCCTCCCGGCCAGGCCTGCGTCTTGGCCCCGGGTCTGGGGTCCTGCCCGGCCCTCCCCACCAGGGACCACAGCTGCCCGACTCCTGTGGCCGCCCCAGCCTGAAGGTGGGCTTGGTGGCCCCAGGGCCCACCTGGGCCGTGCGGGGCAGGTGGGACAGGTGGGGCAGGTGGGGTGTTTACTCCAGGCCGAGAGGTGCCGGGCCGAGAGGCCGTGGCTGCTCCAGGCCTGTCGTGGGGGCAGAAGGGCAGAACCCAGGGCACCGACGCCCCTTGCCGGCATGGGCTCTGTCCCACGCAGGACACACAGCTCAGGGCACGGGAGCCACAGAGGAGCCACGGCTCTGCGGGCACACAGTGCTGAGCCTCCGGGAGCCCAGGCTGGCGGGGCTGCCCGTGCCACGAGGGACAGTGGTGACTATAGGGGGGGCCCTGCACGCCCAGACTCCTTCCTGCGGGCGGGCAGGTGCTGTGTGAGGAAGTGGGGGTGTAGGAGGGAGAGGAGTGGGGAGGGAGCCCAGGGGTGGCGCGGGGCCGTGTCCTTGCTGGGCCGCAGGAAGGAAGCATGGGGGGGGTCCAGGCCACCTCTGGCTCAGCCCCTCCACCCCACCTCCCCGGCTGGCCAGGAGGCCCCGGCAGCTGGGAGCGAGCAGGGCCCGGGAGGGAGTCCCCTTCCTGCAGGGCATTGTCCACCCCCATCCTCCTGCGGCCAGGGAGGGACGAGCGGGCTGGGGTGGGTCCCATCCAGGCCCGGCCTCGGGGACACCCCTGCGCCCCAAACGGAAGCAGCCTGCCCAGCGTCACCCCGAACCTGGCCTGAGCCCCACCATCCACTCCCGGGAGGCCGGAGGCAGCCGCCCACAGGACGCCCGGGAGGCCAGGACTCCACGAGGCTGGATCCCACACAGCCCCAGCTTCCGCGTGGCTCCTCAGCCGACCACGCGTGGAGCCAGAGGTCCCACGGGGCGCTGGCGACTCCCCATTTCCCCGCCACCCCCCGCCCCCGCCTGGGCACTCACGTGGGGGCTCGGCCGGCTCACAGTCCTCGGAGCTGCAGGGCCGGGAGCTCTCGGGCCACGCCTCGTGGCCACACTGGCCGCTGTCCTCCTCGGGCAGCCCCGTCTGGGTGTTGACGCATTTGACTAGGCGCCGCTGCACGCCGCCGCCACAGGGCGCTGAGCACTGCGCAGAGGGGCGGGAGGTGTCCCAGCAGCCAGCCCTCCGTGGGGAACCAGCCCCCCAGGTGCCGCCACCCCAGGAAGCTGCCCTGCACCTGCGCCCGTGCCCGGTCAGCCTCCCCACCCTGGGCCTGGTCCCGGAGGGCCCACCTGGTGCTCAGTCCCCCGTCTGCTCCCACAGGGGGGCGACGTGAGAAGGGGTGGGCCTCGGGGCCACGAGCCCCTCTCCTGGGACGTGCCTGGGAGGCCTGGACGGGCCCTGAGGCTCCCGTGAGCAGAGGCTCGGACGAGACACCTCTGGGCCCAGGGGACAGGGCAGAGAATGCGGGACAGTTTCTGTTCTTATCAGCTGGGGGTCTGAGGTTTTTTAAAAGCCCTAAAAGGCCGGGCACGGTGGCTCACGCCTGTCATCCCAGCACTCTGGGAGGCCGAGGCGGGCGGATTGCTCGATGTCAGGAGTTCAAAACCAACCTGAGCAAGAGCGAGACCCCGTCTCTACTATAAATAGAAAGAAATTAATTGGCCAACTAAAAATGTATATAGAAAAAATGAGCCGGGCATGGTGGCGCATGCCTGTAGTCCCAGCTACTTGGGAGGCTGAGGCAGGAGGATCGCTTGAGCCCAGGAGTTTGAGGTTGCTGTGAGCTAGGCTGACGCCACGGCACTCACTCTAGCCTGGGCTACCGAGTGAGACTGTCTCCAAAAAATGTAAAAAAAATAAAATCTCTTCTTGTGGACCTAATTTCTTCAAGGTTAGTAAATAAAAAAGAAAAAGAAAAAGTAAAAAAATTGTTTAAATATTTTTAAAAATAGTAATAATAAAAATAAAATCTCTAAAACTAAGTTTAATCTGCCAACGCTGTGCACTTCATGCGATCCTCCCAACCTGTCCCGTTTCACAGACGGGAGGACAGCGGCCCAGCGAGGCACAGCGCCTGCCCAGCGTCCCTCGGCAGCCGGGGGACGAGACGCAAAGGTGGCCCGGCTCGGGGCCCACCTCCGAGGCCCCCGGAACCTCCCGGCTCTGCAGGCCTGGCGGGAAGGTGTCCTGCCCACCACCCGCTTCTGGGCACCCTGCCCGTGCCGTGCCCTCTGTCGCTGTCCCGCCATCACGAGTCACCCTCAGGTGTCACCCCAGCGCCTCCGCGGCCTTCCCTTTTGTCACAGCACACGCCCACTCTGCTCCCCGTCTCCCTCCTGCAGCCTCCGGGCCGCAGGGAGGGACCTGTCCTGGCACCGCGACACCCGCGGCCGGCGCGGCTACCCTCCGCAACTCCTCCCCCTGCGGACCGCGGACTGCCCAGGCGCCCCCGAGCACCTGTTCCCGCCCCGCCAGCCCACTCACCTGGCCCCAGGGCCCCACCACCCACTGGGTGCAGGGCTGGGCGTTGCAGGGCCGCCTGCTGCTGGGCCTCAGCGCCTCCACGCACAGCCCCGGCTCCGGGCAGGTCACCAGGCGCTGCTGCTCGCCGCCGCCGCAGGCCTCGGAGCACTGGCGGGCGCGGAGGGGTCAGGCGCGGCCGGTCCGAGGCCGTCCCCACCCGCCCGGACCCAGGCTCACCTCCCTCCAGGACGACGTGTACCAGCCCAGGCAGGGCCGGGCGCCGCAGGGCCGCCGGCTGGGAGGCTTGGCCGGCCCCGGCTGGCAATGGAAGGGCCGCAGCGGCCGCAGGTCTCGGGCGTCCACGCACTGCACCTCCCGCACCGAGGAGCCTCCGCCGCAGCTGCGGGAGCACTGGGGCCGCGGGATGCCCCGAGTGCACGTCACGCGCCGCCAGGGAGGCGCAGGCATCCCCACCCCCGCCCGCCAGGGCAAATCCTGGCAGAGCCCAGGAGAGGCGGGCGAGGCGGGGCGAGGTGGGGCAAGGCGGGGCGAGGCGGGGCGGGGCGGGAGGCCCAGGCGGCAGGTGGAGGGACAGGTGGAGGAAGAGGAGCAAGGGGCAGCGGGAGGACGGCCAGAGGTGGCCAGAGCGCAGGGCGGACACGGCCTGGCCAGAAGCAGACGCGATTCCGAGAGAGGAGGGGTCGCGCAGAGCCGGAGCAAACTCTCCGATCGCCTCCCCGCCCCCGCCTTCCCCACGCACCTGGCTCCAGTTACCCACCTCCCCCCCCACGCACCTGGCTCCAGTTACCCGCCTCCCTGTCCCCACGCACCTGGCTCCAGTTGCCCGCCTCCCCCCAGCCCCCCCGCCCCCCCGTCCCCACGCACCTGGCTCCAGTTACCCGCCTCCCTGTCCCCACGCACCTGGCTCCAGTTGCCCACCTCNGCCCCCCCCCCCCCCCCCCCCCCGCCGTCCCCACGCACCTGGCTCCAGTTGCACGCCTCCCCCCCCCAACGCACCTTGCTCCAGTTGCCCGCGTG
The DNA here is from genome assembly GCA_008750895.1 of Mirza zaza. NCBI lineage: Eukaryota > Metazoa > Chordata > Mammalia > Primates > Cheirogaleidae > Mirza > Mirza zaza. The sequence goes on along the minus strand of VSMD01122760.1, from coordinate 6,930 downwards.
CCAGGCCGCGCAGGGCCGCAGGTGGCAGCGGCGGGCGGGCTGGGGCCGGCTGGCGGGGGCACAGTCCTCCTCGCGGTCGGAGCTGCAGCGAACCGGCCTCCACTCCGCGCCCAGGCCACAGGTGGTGGAGCACTGTGAGGAGGAGCCCGTGAGGGCCGCGCAGGTCCCCCTGCCGCCCGCAGCCCGGTCAGGGCCCCTCCCCGGGCCTCGGTGTCCCTGGCCGCCAGGGGACCCTCCGCCCACCTCTCAAACACCGGGACGAGAGTGGAACCCCAGCAGCCAGCCGTCCCTGCTCCCAGTGCTCCCGGTCACTCCCCCCAGCCGTCCTGACTCCCCGTGCTCCTGGTCACTCCCCCGCCCAGCCATGCTGACTCCTCGTGCTCCCAGTCACCCCCCCCAGCTGTCCTGACTCCGTCCGTGCTCCCGGTCGTCACTCCCCCCAGCNTGACTCCTCGTGCTCCCAGTCACCCCCCCCAGCTGTCCTGACTCCGTCCGTGCTCCCGGTCGTCACTCCCCCCAGCCGTACTGACTCTCCGTGCTCCCGGTCACTCCCCTGCCCAGCCGTCCTGACTCCCCGTGCTCCCGGCCACTCCCCGGCCCAGCCGTCCTGACTCCCCGTGCTCCCGGTCACTCCCACGCCCAGCCGTCCTGACTCCCCGTGCTCCCGGCCACTCCCCCCAGCCGTCCTGACTCCCGTGCTCCCGGCCAGTCCCCCGCCCAGCCGTCCTGACTCCCCGTGCTCCCGGCCACTCCCCTGCCCAGCTGTCCTGACTCTCCGTGCTCCCAGTCACTCGGGGAGAAGTCTGGGTTCGAGTCCTAGCGGCGAGCTGCCCGGTGGCCCGCGGGCCTCAGCCTGCCCGTCACCCCCAAACTGGGGATGTGAACAGAGGAGCTGGCTTCTCCCGGGGACACACTGGGGGCCGGGGGGGGGGGGCACAGGCCCAGCTCAGACCCTGCAGGCCTCCCACCCCCGCCCCCCGCGCCCGTGGGAGGGAACCCCGTGCGGGACGTGCAGGCCCGAGGGCAGGAAGGACGTCCCCCCACTGGCCCCACGCGTGCCTGCCGTACTCTCCCTTCTGTGAAGCCCCCTGAGCTGTCCAGGAGTGGCCCCGGCACCACACCCCACGACTCAGAGGGGAAACTGAGGCCCGACAGGCAGACTGGCCCAGGGTCCCCCAGCAGGCCGTGTGGCTGAACCAAGGCCCTGCTCTTGCCCTCACGGGCCCCCACCTGCCGCGGGAGCCAGTCCCCACCCCAGGAGACAGACAGATGCACAGGGCTCTGTCCTGCTCTGCGCATTTTCAGATGGGGAAACCGAGTCACCAGGGTCCTGCGGAAGCTCCCAGACCCCCCCAGCAGCACCACTTGCCTCACTCCAGGCCCCCACTTGCCAGCTGGCGTTCCCTGCGGCCGGCAGGTCCACGGGGGCCCCCTCCGCGGCCAGGCGGGGGGCGGGGGGCAGGGCCCCGGCGGCTCCGCTGTGGTGGGTGGGGCTGTCCTGGGCCGGCGTGGCCTTGGGGGACTCAGGGTGGCCCCAGGGTCCCGGGCTCAGGGCGGTCGCCCAGGACACGGGCCCCGGGCCAGTCCACGGGAAGGGCCTCCGCGTGGCCGGAGTCTGCGGGTCCCCCGAGGGGGGCGTGGGGGGGGTCCCCGGCTCCAGGGACCCGTCTCCTCCCTGCGTCTCTGGCAGAGCAGCTGCGGGAGGGAGGGGTGCGGGGGCCGCGCCGCCCTCCTGGGCCAGCCCCCAGGCCACGGGGGCCTCTGTCCATGGCTCCAGCACCGCGGCACCAGGAGAGGAGGGGGCAGGGCCCCCCGGGGACAGAGGGGGCCGTGTGGGGCTCGGCCTCGGGGGTGGGGGGTACAGGCCGGGGCCCACGGGCCCCTCGCCATGGTCCTGGGAAACCTCATTGGTCCCGTCCTCCCCTACCGGGAGCTCGTCTGGGCCCTCCGGGGCAGCAGGAATGGCCACGCCGTGGACTGGAGTCAGTGGCCAGGGCAGGCTGGGGGGCCCAGGGCCCGGGGCCCCCACGGGGGGAACGTCTTCCTCAGACAAGAAGTTGGCCAAGGGGGTCCCGGGGGTCTGCTCCCAGGGTGGGGGCAAGGCAGGGACAGCCCAGGATCGAGGCCCTCCTTCCTCCCCAGCCATGGGGGGCCACGTGGTCAGCATGGGGGTGTCCATGGCGGGTTCCATGGCAGGCTCCATGGGGGGTTCCATGGCGGGTTCTGTGGGGGGCTCCGTGGCAGGCTCCGTGGCTGGTTCCATGGGGGATTCCATGGGGGGCTCCATGGGGGGTTCTGTGGGGGGCTCCGTGGCGGGCTCCATGGGGGATTCCATGGCAGGCTCCGTGGCGGGCTCCATGGGGGATTCCATGGCAGGCTCCATGGTGGGCTCCATGGGGGATTCCGTGGCGGGTTCCGTGGGGGGCTCTGTGGGGAGCTCCATGGGGGGTTCCATGGGGAATTCCATGGGGGATTTCGTGGCGGGCTCCGTGGCGGGTTCCGTGGCAGGTTCCGTGGGGGGCTCCGTGGGGCTGCCCCGGGGTGGGGGTGCCCAAGGCCCCGTTCCCGCCAGGACGGGATCGGGCTCCGAGAAGGGGTCGTAGGACAGGTCCTCGTGGAAGTTGATGAAGTTGTAGTCGTAGTAGAAGTCATCCACGAACACCGGCCCCGGCGGGCCGGGGTTCAGGTCCTGCTCGTCGATGGCGTTGCCCAGGCCGGCTGGCTCGGGGGTCGCGGGGGGCACAGGGCGCGGGGCCGGGTGGCGGGGGTCAAAGTCGACCTCGTTGAAGAGCTCGTGGCTGGAGGAGCCGCTGCCCGAGCCCTCGGGGCCCAGCGCGCCGGGGGGCCGCGGGCAGGCGGGCAGGGCGCAGGGGGCCGCGCTTGCCGGCCGCCGGGCCTCCTCGCAGGGGACATCAGTGTCGTTGGTGCAAAGCACGTCGCGGTGCTGAGCGCCCACCCCGCACGACGCCGAGCACTGGGGGGGTGGGGGTCAGGGGTCGGGTCAGGCCGGGAGGGGCCGGGGAGCTGCGAGGCAGCGCGGGGACCCGCCCACTGCCCCGGCGAGAGCAGCCAGCCCTCACCGGCCCCGCCTGACTCCAAGCCACGGCCGTGGCCACGGCCTGCCAGCACCTCCCCAATCCCGGAGGCTTTGGGGCCGGGGCGGGATCCTGGACCACCCGCCCCAGGCCCCCCCACCGGGAACAGTCGGAACCTGCAGAGGCCGGTGCCCACCCTCTCACCCCGACGCTCACCTGGGACCAGTTCCCCACGGCCCAGGTGGCCGGACAGGGGACCTGGCGGTTGCAGGGGGCTTCGGCGGGCGGCCGGGGGAGGTGCTCGCAGGCGGGCGGGCCCAGGGCGCTCTGCTCGTCCAGCCCCACGCTCTGGATGCACAGCACGGCCCGGCGGGAGACGCCCTGCGGCCCACAGGACCGCGAGCAGGGCTGCCACTCACCGGCCCACCACCTGGCAAGGGGCACACAGGTGCGTCAGCCAGGTGGCACCGACAGGTGCACAGTGGTGGCCGGAGTCCCAGGCCCTCAGGGTTCAGGCAGAGTCAGGACGGAGCCCCGAGCCCAGGTCAGGGTTCTGTCCCCGAAGCTGGTGACACGGCACAGCCCCGACCCTGCCTCCCTCACCCCGGGGCACCTGGCAAGACCTGGAGCTGCAGAGCCCCATTTCCACATCCGAGACCCAGAGGGGAGCGGCCAGGTGTCTCACTGGTCCTGCTGCCCGGGCGCTCCAGGCCAGGCTGGGGACTCGGCCTCAGGGACGGAGGCCAAAGCCGGCTCCCTGGCTCCTCCGGGGCCTGGGGCAGACCCCGGGTGCCCGGCGGGGGGCCCATGGCCAGGTGTGCTCACCTGGCCGGGCAGGGCTCCTCGCTGCACCTGCGCTGGCGGTCGTCAGGCCGGCCCAGGGGGTCGCAGTGCTCCTCGTCCACGGGCCCCGCCTGCCGCTCCGCACAGTACACGCTCTGCCGCTGCACGCCTGCGGACACGGCACCCAGATGCCCGCTGCCCACGCTGCCTGCGTGCAGACAGCCCCCTGCCCAGAACGCTCCAGAACAGGGCCCGCGCCTTGCCGGGGTTAAGGCCGGCCTCCCCTCCCCCCACATCCTCCAGCCCAACCCCCTCCAGTAAGCCTCCCCTGGGGGCAGCAGGGTATGGAGGGTCGGTGGGCTGCGTGGCCACCCCACTGCTTCCCGCCGAGGCCTGTGCCCTCTCTGAACCTCAGCGTTCTCATCTGTGAAATGGGAGCAGCCCTAGCACAGCCTCCGAGCCATGGTGTGACGCTACACGTGGTCACGCGTGTGCATGCAGAGCTCGGTGCATGCGGCCGCGGCCCTCCCAGCAGGCTCACAGCAAGCCCGGAGAAGCAGCTCACCGCCCGGCTGGGCGTCCCCTACGGCCCCGGCGCCAGCCCCGTCCCTTCTCCCTGCTCCCGCCTGGAACATGGCACCGGCCGGGGCGGGGCTCCAGCACCCGGCTCCAAGCACATTCCCGGGTGGCGCCCGCCAAGCAGCAGCCTGCGGAAGGACAGTCCCCGGAAGGGCCGGCGGGTCCCACACGCTCGTCAGTTTTGACGTTTGTGAATTTAGAGACGCTCGTGTAGCATGGATTGGTTTGGCGGCTGCTGAAGATTTCGGCCAAGTTCTAGTGGGCAAGCTTCTATTTTTCTTTTTTTTGAGACAGTCTCACTTTGTTGCCCGGGCTAGAGTGAGTGCCGTGGCGTCAGCCTAGCTCACAGCAACCTCAGACTCCTGAGCTCAAGCATTCCTCCTGCCTCAGCCTCCCGAGTAGCTGGGACTACAGGCATGCGCCACCATGCCCGGCTAATTTTTTCTATATATATTTTAGTTGGCCAATTAATTTCTTTCTATTTCTAGTAGAGATGGGGTCTCACTCTTGCTCAGGCTGGTTTCAAACTCCTGACCTTGAGCGATCCTCCCACCTCAGCCTCCCAGAGTGCTGGGATGACAGGCGTGAGCCACCGTGCCCGGCCACAAGTTTGCTTTTGTCATAGGAGGGGGAGACCCAGGGATGGGGGGACTGATCAGGGGACAGAGGGGACCCAGGTCCTGGGAGGCCCGGGGCGCTGCGGGAGGGAGAAGGACAGTCAGTCACTGCCTCACTTGTCCAAATGTTCAAGGACACAAGCCAGTGCGGGGAGGGCCACCGGCAGAGTCGCCAGCCAGGTGGGGCAGCCCTGCCAGCGTCCCTCCTCCTCCTCCACCTCCTCTTCCTGCGGGAGCCTCTCCTGGGGCCACTGTGGAGGGGGCACAGGCTCCGGCCCCCTCGGGCTGGAGGAGCCTCAGCTAAGGCTTGAGGACAGCCAGGCGTCCGATGCAATCGCCAGGCCCCCGGGCGCTGCGTGGGGACCGCAGGACAGGTGCTGGGGCCGCCCCGGGCAGCGGGGACGGGGCCCTCACCAGGTGGCTGCCCGCACCTGCCCGCATCCACCCTCCCCACGGCCTGAGGCGGGACCATCGCTGGCCCCTTTTACAGATGGGGCCTGAGGCTCAGAGACGCTGCCCTCTAAACCCGAGGCGGCCCAGATAACGAGCAGCGTCCCCGCCCAGAGACAACGGCCCGCCCCTCGTCTCACCTGTGCCCCAGGTGACCGTGCACCGGGCCCGCCCCTCCTCTCACCTGTGCTGCACGTGACCGTGCACCGGGCCCGCCCCTCGTCTCACCTGTGCTCCAGGTGACCATGCACCGGGCCCGCCCCTCCTCTCACCTGTGCCACAGGTGACCATGCACCAGGCCCGCCCCTCGTCTCACCTGTGCTGCAGGTGACCGTGCACCGGGCCCATCCCTCGTCTCACCTGTGCCGCAGGTGACTGTGCACGGGGTCCAGGGCCGGTGGTGCCAGGAGAACTCGGGCAGCCTGGCCTGGCCGCCGCCGTGGGCCTCCCTGTGGATGGTGTACTCGTAGTGCACCCCGGGGTTGCTCTCCTGGAACAGCAGCTGGCGGGCAGGTGGGGCCGTGAGCACGAGGATCCCCCCGCCCCCCGCCTGCCCAGTCCTGCCCCCGGGGTGCAGGGGCTGCACCACGGGGCATTTACAGATGAGGAAACCGAGGCAGAGGCCCCAGAGCTCCCCACCTCCTGGCCCAGTCCTGCCCGCAGCATACTAAGGCTACACCATGGGGCCATTTAGAGATGGGGAAACTGAGGCAGAGGCCCCTGGGCTCCCCACCCTCCCACCCAGGCTTGCCTGCAGGGAACTGGGGCTGCACCACGGGCCATTTACAGATGGGGAAACTGAGGCAGAGGCCCAGGGCTCCCCTGCTGCCCACTCAGTCCTGCCTGCAGGGAACTGGGCTGCACCATGCGGCATTTACAGATGGGGAAACCGAGGCAGAGCCCCGGGGCTCCCCGCCCGGCCGGGGGTGGCACCTGGATCCAGACGGGCTCGCTGGTGGGGCCGGGCGACGTGAGGTTCTCCCAGTGGCCGGTGCGGGCGTAGGTGAAGGTGGCCCCGGCCACGGCGTAGTCCCCGCTCCACTGGATGATCCAGCCGCCGTTGAGGAAGTACTTCTCGGGGTCCTCGCTGCGCAGCGCCAGGAAGTTGGCGGCCTCCGCCACCTCCGCGATGCGGATCTCGCGTGCGCCGGCCGGGATCAGCCCCACGTCCACGTACCCTGTAGGCACCGGGGCTCAGACCCTGCCGGGGGCCGGGCTGGCGGCCCCGTCCTCTGTGCCGCCGTCTCCTGCCGCCCCCGGCCCCCGTCCCCTGCCGCCCCCGTCCCCCGTCCCCTGCCGCCCCCGTCCCCCGTCCCCTGCTGCCCCCGTCCCCCGTCCCCTGCCGCTCCCGTCCCCTGCGCCCCCGTCCCCTGCGCCCCCGTCCCCTGTGCCCCCGTCCCCTGACCCCTGCGCCCCCGTCCCCTGCGCCCCCGTCCCCCATCCCCTGCCGCCCCTGTCCCCCGTCC
>VSMD01122759.1:0-46626 GCA_008750895.1 Mirza zaza | reverse complement strand
GGCTCAAGCAATCCTGCTGCCTCAGCCTCCCAAGTAACTGGGACTACAGGCATGTGCCACCATGCCCGGCTAATTTTTTCTATATGTATTAGTTGGCCAATTAATTTCTTTCTATTTATAGTAGAGATGGGGTCTCGCTCTTGCTCAGGCTGGTCTCGAACTCCTGAGCTCAAATGATCCGCCCACCTCGGCCTCCCAGAGAGCTAGGATTACAGGCGTGAGCCACCGCGCCCGGCCAGTACCATGCTTTCTTAATGAACATGTCTTATAGTCAGTAAGCTTTGATATCTGGTTGGACAGTTGCTCCCACATTGCTCCTCAACTTTAGGATTATTTTGACTATTTTTTGTTTTATGCATTTATACTAATTTAAGTATCTACTTGTAAATTCCATAAATAACGATTGGGGTTTTATTAAAATATCACTTATATTTATAGATTAATTTGGAGAAAAATCATCACCTTTTACATATATTTCTCCATTTCGTCCGACTCTCTTTTTGGTCCCTCAAAAGTCTTAATAATGTTTTTATGAAACGACATGTGTGTTTTTTTGTTAGATATATTCTTAGGTACCTTAGGGTTTTTGTTGATATGGTGAATGGCATTATTTTCTACTATATTTTCTATTTGTTAATTACTTGTGTGTAAGAATGTTTCTACATTTTTTAGTTGATTTTGTATTCAGTGATCTTGCTGAAGTTTTTTTTTAATCAATTATTAAATATTTTTACCCTGATTCACTTATGTTTTCAACATAAATAACCTCACCATCTGGAAATAAGGAAATGATTCTATTCCTTTACAGTTTTTACACATTTTAATTTTATTTTCTAATCTTTTTGTATTGCCTAGATTCAGAGTTGAGTAGAAACTAAAACAGCTGATATCCTTGTCTTTCTTCTGATTTAAAACAGAATGGTACTGATTTATCATAAAATAGATTTACAAACTTTCTTTTTTGTTAGAAACTATGTACCAAGTTAAGAAAGTTTGTTTCTATTCCCTGTTTGCCAGTAGTTTTCATTGTGAATGAATGTTGATGTGAGATGAATATAGCTATTGGCTTTCCTATCATACCAAGTACAAAATAAATTCCACTCTGTTAAAGAAAAGTAATTTTAAAATGTTTCCTCTCTACTATGGTTTATAAACTCTTTATTCTGAGATAATTGTAGCTTTACATGCAGTTGTAAGAAAAAATATTGGGTGATTTCCCACACTTGTTGCTCAGTTTCTTCCAGTGGTATCTTCTTGTACAATGATGGTACAACGTTACAACCAGGAAATTGACACTGATACAATCTACCAATCTTACTCATATTTCACAAATTTTATTTGCTCTCATTTGTAAGTGGTGTGTGTATTTAGTTCTACGAAATTTTATTACATCCCTAGATTTATGTAACCCAAACCACCACAGTCAAGATGCAAAACAGTTCCATCACAAGGATATTTCATGTTATACTTTTATGGCCATGGCTACCTCTCTCCTTTCCCTCTCTTTAACCCCTGGTGATGACTAATCTGCTCACCATCTCTATAACTTTGTCATTTCAGGAATGTTTCGTAAATGGAATCATATAGTATTGTAACCTTTTGAAATTCGCTTTTTTTCCCACTCAACATCATTTCCTTGATACAATGCAAGTTGTTGTGTATAACAATAGTTCACTTTATTACTGAGTAGTAATCCACGATATTGGTATACCTCAGTTGGTTTTGCCACTCATCTGTGGAAGAAAATTTGGGTCGTTTCAATTTTTTTGCTGTCATGAACAAAGCTGTTATCAACATTAGCATACAAGTATTTGTGTGCACATGCATTTTCATTTCTCTGAGATGAATACCCAAAAGTGCAATTGCTAGATTATTATAATTGTGTGTTAGGTTTTTAAGGAACTCCCATCCTCTTTTCCAGAGTGGTTGTACAAATTCACAGTCTTATTATGAATGTATGAGTAACTCAGTTTTTCTATATCTTTGCTAGCATTTGGTAGGGTCACTGTTTGTTTGAGCCATTCTGATTAGTGTATGGTAATATTTAATTTTGGTTTTAATGTGCATTTCCCTAATGATGATGTACATCTTTTCATATACTTATTTGCTATATACAGATTCTTTTTTAAAATTTTTAAATTTTTTTTACAGATCCTTTTTAATGAAATCTCTGTTCAGGACTTTTGTTCATCTTCTACCTGGAATTTCTTTTTCAGTTTGAGAATCCTTTATATATTAGTCCTTTGTTTATATATGGTTTGCAACTATTTTCTTCCAGTTTATTTCTTACGTTTTCATCCACCTCATGGGATCTTAGGTTTTTCTTCAAACATAGACAAGATTATTATAGAATTAAAATGGAAAGACACAGGACCTAGAACAGCTAAGATAATTTTGATAAGGAAGAATAAAGTGGGAGGAATCAATTTATTCAATGTTAAGGCTTACTGCATAGCTATGTTAATCAAGACAACATAGTATTAGCTAAGTGATAGACATATAGATCAATGAAACAGAATGGAGAATCCAGCAATGGACCATACAAATATTCCTAACAGATTTTTGACATGGTGCAAAACCAATTCAATGGAAGGAGAAGAGCTTTTTCAAAAATAGAGCTGCAGTAATTAGACATCCATAAACAAAAAGAAAGTAAAAGAAAAAAGATGAATCTAGGCCTAAACCTTACGTTTTGTACAAAAATTAACTGAAAATAGATTATAGACTTAAATGTAAAATATAAAACTGTAGATATTTTTAGGAAAAAAATACTGGAAAATTCTTGGAATGTACTGCTAGTTAAAGAATTCTTAGAGTTGAGATAAAAAATGCAGAACTAGGAAAGGTAGAAGAACTGAAATGTGAGATGATGAAAACTTTCTACACAAAGAAACTCAGCAATGATAGTGAAGAATGAGAGAATGTGCTATGTATTTATCTTGACTTTATTGTTACCCTGGAAATCTAAAATTTTTGGTAGATAGGTTTTAAATGTATGTACACACTAGTCAATATTTTCTGTACTCTCAAAGGTGTGGCTGTAGTATTGCCGCAAACACTTTCAGAATGAAGTAGGTGTTTCCATGTAGAAGCCAGTTTGTGGAAGGGAAGATACCATGTGGTAAAATATGTAGGAGAACTATAGAATTATTGAAAAACATAAACAGATAAAGTCAGAAGTAAAGAGAGCTCTACTGAAGGAGGATTAAAACGAGGACCATTTTGATGAAATATTCTGAAGCTACATCTTGGGAGAAGCACAATTCTTCAGTAGACTAGTCTAGAATGGGGGAGTATGAAGAGAGGGTTCACAGAGTTAGAGGAAATAAAAGATGCATTCAGCTTCAAAAAAACATGCTACTATTCTTTATTTTGTACTTGATATGAATTTCGAAATGTGCTCGTATCATCAGAAATTGTATTCTACTGTATAAGTTGGATACTAGATTCAAAATTGTTTTTCAGCTTTGAGGATTTATTTAGGGCTTGCACACTTTTTTACATAAGTATAGTAAAAATTTAGCTATAGTTATGTGTTCATTTATAAGTAGAAAGACAGTACTCAGGATAGGGCTTATTAAAAGAACATGGCATAGGTGTTCATCTGAGATGTAACATCTGAAAAGAAACGGAAACATCTCTGCTCTCCAGCACCATCTTCACCTTGGTGTTATAACCTGAAAGTCCACCATTGACGTTGGGCTGCTTTAGACTATTGCACATGAATATACACACAGCTTAGTATTTGGCAGACATTTTTTGTCCATATAAATGAAAAGAAACTGGAAGACATATTTATTAGCATTGCACACATGATTGGGATTTGAAATTCTGGAAAAAAGTTGTTTACCATTGCATGTGTGGTACTTTAAAGAGTATATATTCAATAAATATTGTTTGAATAGATAAAAAAGGGAAGAAGTATATTTGCATAATGGAATATTATTTAGTGGTCAAAGATGAATGAACTACAGTTCTACGCAACAGCATGAATCTTAGAAATATATTAAAGAGAGATATTTCAATATGTTAAGTAGAAGAAGGCAAGAGAATGGTAGATACAAGATTCAGTTTGCAGGGAGGCAGGTGGGTGACTTGGAAGGGGTTATTGTATGGAATCTGTGGTAAAATGAGGATTATTGTTAAAGTTCTAGACTCTATTTAGATAATAGCTTCAAGAATACTTGTCATATTATTACAGATAACTAATTAAATAATGAGATGGAAGTGCATGGACTACTGATGAAAGTACGTTATTTCTGCCAAAGATTATAGGTGCATTAGAAGTCCAAATTAATTAGATACATACTTAAATAGAAGGAAAGAGAAAGAACTAATATTTAGACTGAGGCATGCTGCAAACAAACTGCCCACATCATGGTACTTGCCTCTGGCTCAGGGAATGTGGAAAAGCAGAAAGGCTGTGAGGAGTATGCCCTTCCAGACCTTATAAGAAGGGAACTAGACAGTTCTTTCCATTTGGAAGCTTGAGTGAAGTCTAACAAAAACATTGCTAGAACTGGCTGCTTAAAGTAAAGAGCAAATCATCTACTGGCATAGAGACTAATGAGAACTATGTAACTTATTGTTTCTCTTTTTGCCACTATTCTCAGGAAATGAAGGTCTTAATGTGATGATCAGTCATCAGAGTCTTTAATTTTTCATAGTTACCAAGTCTTCCATATTTTTTTCATGACTGTAATTTTATATTTTTATTTTGCTAAATTATTTGATTACTTTTCATATCATAAATACTTTACATTCTTAATGAAGTGGGCTGTATATGACAAGATAAAAAATGCATGCCACTAATGGCTAACATCTTTAGTTTGGAAATAGGGAAATAATTTGCTAGTAAAGGCTAGCAAAACCAATTTAATTAGTGGGAGAATTGCTTCTCTCCTGCAACAGTATGTCAGCTATTTAACTTCAATAAATAAGATCATCTAGAAAATAATATTTACAACACATTGAGCAACTAACATATTTAGCTGAAATGTGAAAGAAGATAATTGACCTCACCTTTTGGTTGCATATTTTAAAACCATATGTTTCAGTTTGAGAATCAGCTTGCAGAAACCTCTTAAGTTTCCTGTTTCTAGATACCATTATAAAAATATTATGTGGGCTTCGTGTTTCAAGGTGGCAGTATGTAAATTCTTCTACTCCCTGTACTTTCTAATATCACCCCTCAAACAGTAAAGGCAAAAAAGAAACAAAAATACAGAATTGATCTTCAATAAACGAGGAGACATCAGGAGTGCCAAAGCAGGATGTGAGAGCCAATGGAGTTAATGAGTGACTTAGCAAGCAGAAAGTCAACTCTGTCTATGGGAGGGGGTTCCTAGGAAGTCTTAGAAGTCTCCAGAATTGGAGGTATCAGACACTTGGGTAAAGGAGTAGGTTGATTTTGTTTGTTTGAGTGCCTATATATGGAACAATTAGAAGCCTGCTCTCCATTCCTCCTTCCTATTTCCATCCCTAAAACAGTAAGGCAACTCCCCATCTCCAGTCACTGTGGAAGTCAGCAGGCAGCCTTTGTGGAAACTGAAACAGAGCAAAGCAAAGATACATGATTTGTGGGGCCCAGAGCAAAATAAATATGTGGGTTTCCTTGTTAAAAAATTAGAATTTCAATAGGACTATTGTAGAGAGTTAAATGAAATATAGGGTGCTTCTAAGGGTGGAGCGACATGCAACTGCAGGGTGGTACATCCATGAAGCCAGTTCTGCAGAAAGCCTCCAAATTTAAACAGAAAAAAAGGCAGGAATGAGGGATGGTACTAAAAATGGAATTATGTTAATATCTATATACTCAATGCTAAGATACCAATCCCACCTTTCTTAATATTATCATTCAGGCTATCCATCTCAATGGGAAGTTGAGAGTGGGAGTATCCACCTACAGAGAAATTGAACTCAGGAAGATTACTGGCATTTGGTAGTTTGGTATTTCCCAGCTTAAAAGCCATCTTACAGCCTGAATGCCTACACAGGCAGACCACTTGGGAATAATCCCCATTTGCCTGGAGACAAGCTCCAGCCATGTCCTCACAGCTTCTGGAAGCCTTTAGTGCTTTACTAAGTGTCACTCAACATTTGAGGAACCAGTCTAACAGCAGCAGCAGCAACAACAGCAAAAGAATTATAAACATAAGAGAAAAAAGAACTGCGGGGGGATAAAAGAGAAAGAAAAACAGAAGCAATATAAGAATCAGAATAACATGTCAAAGGGAAAATATTAATATTAATAAATAATCATAATCATAATAATGTTAGTGATACAGAAAATGTCAGGTGCTGGGATGCAGCCGGCTGCTTGCTGCCTCCCCATCGCTCCACATCCCCAACAGCCAGTGCTGGGCAGGACTGGTTGGAGGGCACACTACTGGGGTGGGCCCCGAGGTAGTGCCACCAAGGCCCGGAGTGCAGGAATGCTGTCAGGCCTGAGTGCCACCACCTGCTTCCAGCCGTGCTGCTCGTGTGATCCTGATTGGGTAATTTTTGAATCCCACTGTTGATTGGATGTTAAAGCTTGTTGCTGATTGGATGTTAAAACTTGTTGCTGATTGGATGTTAAAGCTTGTTGCTGATTGAATGTTACAGCTTATTGCTGATTGGATGTTAAAGCTTGTTGCTGATTGGACACTTTTTGAGCCCTACCAAGGGTATAAAAGCAGGAGGAGAACAAGGAAGGGGGGCAGGTCAGAAGATCAGAAAACTGGAAGAGAGCTGTAACACTTGCTGGGGTGAGGCTGCCGGTAGAATAAAGACTGTTCTCTGACTCTTCATGTGCTGCTCGGTTCTTTCCCGGGTCAAGAGCTGTAACACTAGCTGTACACTTGCCGCAACATTAGATTACCTTTTGGTAACCCATGTCCCTTCCTGCTTTCTCTTGTAACACAGGAGCTAGAAGCATAGCACCTTATTTATCAGAAACCTTGCCAGCAGGTTTCATGCCAATGAGAAGTACTTGCATGAGCTCAGAAAATAAAAGAACTAACACTGTCACGACTTCTTCAGCATTAAAAAGCAAGTGTGTGATTTTAACAGATAACAGATGTGCAGTTTTTTCAGGCAGTCTCATTGGTTTTCAAGCATTGTCTTGTGAAAATTTTCTTTGGTGTGACAGATATTAATCATAGTTTTCTGAGATTACTGTTAATAATCTTCCTGATTTCTTAAAGCTAGTGGATCTAACCTATGTTGCGTAGTCCTTCCATAATTTCTTTTCCTTTTTTTTCTTTTTTTTTTTGAGACAGAGTCTTGCTTTGTTGCCCAGGCTAGAGTGAGTGCTGTGGCATCAGCCTAGCTCACAGCAACCTCAAACTCCTGGGCTCAAGCAATCCTACTGCCTCAGCCTCCCTAGTAGCCGGGACTACAGGCATGCGCCACCATGCCCGGCTAATTTTTTCTATATATTTCTAGTTGGCCAATTAATTTCTTTCTATTTATAGTAGAGATGGGGTCTCGCTTTTGCTCAGGCTGGTTTTGAACTGCTGACCTCAAGCAATCTGCCTACCTTGGCCTCCCAGAGTGCTAGGATTATAGGCGTGAGCCACCACGCCTGGCCGTCCTTCCATAATTTTAAAAACTCATTCATTTGAATTAAATACATTCATATTTGAACTATCTAGTGGGTTTTCTGTTTTTCTGCCAGAACCCTGACTGATACGATGATAGCTGATATTTATGTAGTGTTGATTATGTACGAAGCACTGTTCTTTATGGTATTTTATGTGTGAGGTATATTTTATTTATTATTAACTACAATTTTTATATTATTCAAATGCCAAACCATCAAAAAGATATATACACAAATCAAATACACATGTTATATCTCTCATGCCCTCTTTTTCCTGTTCTTACCTCAATCATATGGAAACATTTTAAACATATATTTGCTTAGACTTCTGTTTTTATAATTGCAAATATAAGAAAATTGAATTAAAAACCCAAAGAGATAAAAATAGAAGAGAAATAATATGTCAGGTGGATTAACCATCCATCTAATGGGAGGTCTACAAAGAGAGAACTAAGAAAATGAATGGGATACTACAAAAAATTCAACCTAAGTTTTCCAGAACTGAAAGGTATAGTTAGCTATACAGTTTGAAAGTCCCGGTGAGTATTCAACAAAATAGCCTACTAGAAGGCATATCAAAACCCCAGAGATAAAAACCATGGATACAGACAAGATCACACAAATTTCAGAAAGAAAAAACAAATCACAAAGAACTTAGTATCAGAATTCCATCATACTTCTCAAAAGTAGTATAGAAGCTAGAAGAAAATTAAATAATGCTTTTAAAATACTAAATGAAATGATTTTTAACCCATATTTTTATACCTAGTATAAGTATCAATCAAGGATGAAGATATTATGAGGACACCTTATTGATATCTATTTCTCCAAAATATTGAACTTCTCTGTACTCCTTCATAGGAAGCCACTAGAGAATGTGCTCCATCAAAATGAGAAAGGAAACAAAAATAGGGAAAAATATGGAATCCAGGAAACCAAAATAGCCAACAAAGTAAAGAGAAATGGGAATTCTCCAAGGGTCATAGTTTTATATATAGTTGCAGACTTGGTAAGCCGTCAGGCCAGATACGAACAGGAGGAGAAGAGAAAGGAAATGGAGCTGATAGATAATCCGAAGTTTTAATGTCAGGACCATACAAGAGATTTGAAGAAAAATAGGCAGATGGAAAATAAAGGGGTATATATTCTCTCTGAGAAATAAAAAATGACATCGAAAGGCAATATAATCATAGTGTGCAAACTTGGGCTGACAATGAACCATATCTACATAGTCATATTAATGAAAACACTAAACTCATGTTTCATGTTAATGAAGACACTAAACTCATTTAACAAAAATTTGTCATTAATACTGGAAGAATAGGAGAGAGGAAAGGAGACAAAGGGGAGGTGAAGCACTGCTGGTTTCCATGCCCAATATTTTGACAAAAGTAATTAAGAATTGAGGATAAGATCAGACATAAACAATACTATCATAAATTAAGTATTTATTTTATTTCTCTAAATAATTTATTATGATTATAAACAGAGCTGCAGATTCTAAGCTTTCAAGATCCACTAAGGGAAAATAATCTGATGACAATAGTGCCCAAGAAAGTAAGACTCTCATCAGAAACATTGGAAATATAATTATTACCCACTAGCACTGCCTTTGAGGTATATTTCTGAACTTAGGACAGTCTAAGTATCCTGGATGTGTGCTAGAGCACACTTTTCATCTGGCTATTTCTATTTAATCTTAAGAGTTTCACAAATGAATGCAATGCACTGAGACATGAGTATATGCCATATACATTACCTTCAGATTCTCCTGGCTACTTCCTCCTGTTCTAAGCACTTTCTGAAATTAAATACTGCTTAGAAAAAAACATAAGGATCAAATATCCCAAAGTCTGTAAGAGTCTCTAAGATTAAGATATTAATAGTAATTCTAAAGTTTTTATTATTATTTTCCTTTTTTAAACTTTGTACATGTATTACTTTAAACATTACACATTTTAAACACTGTTAATAATTTTATTTTAAAAATAAACAAATAAACCTTGATAGGTCAAAATTAAGTGTAAGGGTAATGCTCATAATGCCTTTCATGCCTGGGGCACATTGGAACACAGTTTCAGGTGGAAAATCAACACAGTATTACTCTTTTGTCCAGATTTCTCACTAATGCCCTTCAATCACTTTCAGCAATCCCTTGATAAATAATTTTTAAATGCCCCTGATTACCCTATTAAGCCCTCTTTTTCAGTCTCTGGAAAACAACAACAACAATAACAACAGTGAGAGAAACAGATTTGAAGAAGACACTCATCTAAATCTGATCCCTTTGGGGAAAATAAAAATTAACCCTTTCCCATTTTCCTCCTTGCATCTAAATTTTTGATGGGACCCCAGGTAATTTGCCGTAGAATAACACCTACTGCAAAGATCACTGAATTTGTTTCTAGACTCCTAAATAATATCTCACACATTTGTATATATGTGCGTATATTTTTATATTTTTGAATTACATATGCTTTCCACCCTTAAGACCAAATTTTTAGTTTGATGCCTCTATTGTGGGAACAATAATTTGGAGCTGAAATGTTCTTATCGATTCCTCAAACAACAATTTGACTGGTTGGAATTTAACTGGCTCAATGGGAATTTTTCCATCACTCAGAAAGACCATAAATGTATCATCCGAGTTGTT
Organism: Mirza zaza; assembly: GCA_008750895.1. Classification (NCBI taxonomy): domain Eukaryota; kingdom Metazoa; phylum Chordata; class Mammalia; order Primates; family Cheirogaleidae; genus Mirza; species Mirza zaza. Next base: position 36,388 of record VSMD01122759.1, on the reverse strand, counting down.
TGCTTAGCTCTTTGCCCTCTGTCTTAGCTTGGGGATGATGAAGCTTGATAGTAATGTGGTGAAATTATTTCTCCCTATGAAAGCTTTTAAATCTTGCCCTATAGACTATAGCTAATGATCTTAAAGAGTTCTTTAGAAATTTCATATTAAACCAGCTTTATCCTTAAGTTTCCCTGTGATCTTTTCCACATATTTAGAATAAGTTGTTTTTTTTTTTCCTTTTCCCTATGCATATAAGTAAACATTTCTCAAGAAGCAGTGAACTTTGCTGTAGTGACTCAAGGATAAAGATGATGACTTTCAAGCTTGTTTTAATATTGTGTTGGCTTATTACTAAATATTAGCTTATTTTATTTCTGTACTTATTACTAGGTAAAATATAAAACTTTTGAATCTTTTCCTATATTTTTCCTTTATCCTTACAGCAATCACAAACTAATTAAAAATAACTTTAGTTTATCCAAGATTAACAAACCTTTATACTACTCCTAAATGATTTCTTTCAATAAACTCCATTTTCCTTCCTTGTTCTGAAATGCAAACATTGAGCAGCCTAACATTTGTCAAAGCTCCTATACGAGACAGGGGACCGTAGCTAGTCATGTGCTTCATTCTCTAATTTTCAGGCAAGAACATACTTCTGATTATATTATCAAATGCAGCCAGCTGTACTTTGAGATAGCCTATTAGTGAGAAAGGTTGATATTAGCAATCAACAAATAAACAGGTAAAAAATCTCATTTCATTTGATGTGATTCTGACAAATGAGAGGAAAGTGACCCTATTAGCACTGAAAACAATAAGGTAGAAAACTGCTCACAGAGAAATCACTGAGGCAAAATCAGACCGTGGTCAAATTGCCTTCCTTTTTAAATAGACGTTTCATTCACAAACTGCCTGTCCTGGAATGCCTGTATTCTGCTTCAAGCGGATGCGATTATTGCTGTATTATTTTGATATGTGTGTCTTCAGATGCTGAATGACCAGGCTGTAGACCAAAGGAATCTGAAGCAGTGATGGACAATAATAGAGGTTTGTCAAACAGTGCCTTTAGTCATTAAAGTAATACCTGGTGTTCTTTTACTATTTCAGAATCCTTTAAAGGCATTTATACCTAAAACTTGAAGTGGAAGGATAGATGCCTAACTCTCCACAGTTCCCATAAGCAAATCTTTCCAGTATTTTCACTTTCAGAGGCAATCTTGAACAAAGAAAAAATTATTATAAGGATACCTTGCCTTTAAATTGTTGTTAGGGAAGTAATGAATCTTAAATAAATACTGGTAGATATTTTAAAGAAGTGGGCAAATATGATACTCTCTGACTAGATATGACTATAATTAGGATGTTAGATAAAACTCTAAGGTCTGTTCTGAGCTGTAGTGAGCAGAAACTGATAAAGCTTACATAGCAGAAGAAACAGTGGTTAATATTCTGGATTCAAGCTTTGCCTCTGAAGTGCCAAGTATTCTGAGATTTATAAATTCTTGGGAAAATTTTTATTATTGGTTAAGTGTTGATCATTTATGAACATTTGGGCTATAAAGAGCAACATCTTAATCTCATCAGATAATATAAGCATAAATGAGTGAATTAGGGTAGGGAATGTGGAAAATCAAATTTGTGGGACTAGAAGACAATGCACAAAACTTCAGCATAATAATGTATGTAGGGATAGGCAAGTTAGTCCAGGGCAGTAGTGATCTACAATTGCCTCATTACTTCTTGTGGGCCAACAGGTCTCTTCTGGCTGTTGAACTCTGCTGTGTTGCCAAAATTCACCCAGGTCTACCATGTCTGAGCAACACTCTATGCTGGGCATTTCCCCTCTCCTTCTAGTCCTCTACTTGGCTTGGTTACAGTGAGCCGTTTTGTTAAAGAAACATCTCCTATGTCTATTGAGAGGATCATATAGTCTTTGTTTTTACTTCTATTTATGTGGTGAATTACATTTATAGATTTGTATGTGTTGAACCATCCCTTCATCTCTGGGATGAAACCCACTTTGTCGTGATGGATTATTTTTTATTGATAAGCACCTGAATTCAGTTTGCTAGAATTGTTTTTGAGAATTTTTGCATCTATATTCATAAGGGATATTGGTCTGTAGTTATCTTTTTTTGTTGCATCCTTTCCTGGTTTTGGTATCAGGGTGATGTTGCAACATAAAATGTATTGGGGAGGATTCCTTCTTTCCTGATGTTGTGGAATAATTTCTGCAGGATAGGCACCAGTTCTTTGCAGGTCTGGGGAAATTCAGGTGTGAAAACATCTGGGCCAGGACTTTTCATTTTAGGAAGGATTTTTATTGCTGCTTCAATTTTGGTGCTTGAAATTGGTCTGTTCAGGAATGTTATTTCTTCCTGATTGTGCGTATGGAAGCTGTGTGTTTCTAAGAATTTGTCCATTTCCTCCACGTTTTGATGTTTATGTGCTTAGAGGTTTTTATAATAATCATAGATGATATTTTGGACACCCATGATATCAGTTTAATTCATCCTTTTTAATTCCTGATGGAACTTATTAGAGTCCTTTCTTTTCTGCTTCTCATTAATCTGGCAAGAGGAGTGTCAATTTTGTTTATTTTTTCAAAGAACCAACTTTTGTTGTTGTTGTTTTTTAGTTTTTATTTTAGCATATTATGGGGGTACAAGTGTTAAGGTTATATATATTGAGGGGGGAGTGGGGCAACATTTTGTTTTATTAATCTTCCGTATAGTTTTTTTTTGTTATCAATTTCATTTATTTCTGCTCTTTATTGTTCTTTTTCTTCTGCTGGGTTTGGGCTTGGTTTGCTCATCCTTTTCCAGTTATTTGAAAAGATTTATTAGATTGTTGCTTTGTGATCTTTCTGTATTTTGTATCTAGGTATTTATGGATATACATTTTCCTCTCAGAACTGCTTTGGCTGTGTCCCAGAGATTTTGATAACTTGTGTTTCCTTTATCATTTAGTTCAAAGATTCTTTCTAACAAAATTCAGCAACGTTTTATGATAAGAATGCTTAACAAAATAGGCATAGATGGGATTTATCTAAAAATGATTAAAGGTATATATGACAAACCCAAAGACAACATCATATGGAAGGGGAAAAAAAAAAAAAAAACTCGAAACTGGAACCATACAAGGTTGCCCTCTATTACCACTTATATTCAACATGGTGCTGGAACTCCTAGCCAGAGCAATCAGACAAGAGAAGGAAATCAAGGGCATACAAATTGGGCCAGAAGAGATCAAACTATCACTCTTTGCTGATGATATGATCTTATATCTAGAAAACACCAAAGATTCTGCCATGAGACTACTGGAATTGATAAACAAATTCAGCAATGTTTCAGATTATAAAATCAATGTACAGAAATCAGTAGTAGCATTCCTATACAGCAACAATCAAACTGAAAACCAAATCAAAAACTCAACATGCTTTACAATAGCAACAAGAAAATAAAATACCAAGGAATATATTTAACTAAGGAGGTAAAAGACCTCTACAGAGAGAACTATGAAATACTGAGTAAGGAAATATTAGGGGATGTAAAGAGATGGAAAACTGTACCATACTCATGGGTTGGTAGAATCAACATTGTTAAAATGTCTGTACTACTCAAAGTAACATACAGATTCAATGCAATCCCTATTAAAATACTAACATCATTTTTCACAGATCTAGAAATAATTCTACTCTTCATATGGAACCCAAGAAGACTCTGTATAGCAAAAGCAATCCTAAGCAAAAAGAACAAATTGGAAAACATCAATTTACCAGACTTCAAGCTATACTACTAGGCTATAGTAACTGCAACAGCTTAGGATTGGCACAAGAACAGAGACATAGACCAATAAAACAGAACTGAGAACCCAGATATAAAACCATCCTCATTTAGCCATCTAATCTTTGACAAAGCAGGCAAAAACATTCATTGGGGAAAAGAATCCTTATTCAATAAATGGTGCTGGGAAAAATGGATAACCACATGTAGAAGACTGAAACAGGATTCACACCTTTTACCTCTCACAAAAATCAACTCATGGTGGACAACTGACTTAAACCTAAGGCATGAAACTATAAGAATTCTAGAAGAAATGTTGGAAAAACTGTTATAAACATTGGCCTAGGGAAAGAATTATGAAAAAGACCCTAAAGGCAGTCACAGCAACAACAAAAATAAATAAATTGGACCTGATCAAATTAAAAAGCTTCTACACAGCCAAGGAAACTATAACAGGAACAAACAGAAAATGTACAGAATGGGAGAAAATATTTGCATGCTGCACATCTGATAAAGGGCTGTTAACTGGAATCTATACAGAATTCAGAAAAATCAGCAAGAAAAAATCAACTCCATTAAAAAGTGGTCAAAGGACATGAACAGAAACTTTTCAAAAGAAGACAGAATAATGGCCAACAAATAAATGAAATAAATACTCAACATCTGTAATCATCAGGGAAATGCAAGTCAAAACCACAGTGAGATATCACTTAACTCCAGTGAGTATGACTTTTATCATAAAGTCCCCAAAAGTAAATGGTGGTGTGGATGTGGAGAGATATGAACACTCCTCCACTGCTAGTGGGGCTGCAAACTAGTACAACCTTTGTGGAAAGTAATATGGAGATATCTCAAAAAGCTACAAGCAGAAATACCATTTGATCCATCAACTGCATTACTGGGTATCTACCCAAAGGAATAGAAGACATTCTATATAAAAGACATCTCCATTAGAATGTTTATAGCAGCACAATTCACAGTTGCAAAGATGTGGAAACAACTGAAGTGCCCATCAATACATGAGTGGGTTAATAAAATTTGGTATATGTATACCATGAAGTTCTACTAATCCCATAAAACAATGGTGATCTAACACCTCTTGTATTATCCTGGATGGATCTGGAACCCATTCTACTAAGTGAAGTATCACAAGAATGGAAAAACAAGCACCACATGATGTACTCACCATCAAATTGGTTTTAACTGATCAACACTTAAGTGCACATATAGCAATAACATTCATCAGGTGTCAAGCAAGTGGGTGGGAGTGGAGGGGATGGGAATATTCATATATAATGGGCGTGGTGCTCACTCACTGTATGGGGAATGGACACATGTGAAGCTCTGACTCAGGTTGGGCAAGGGAAATATATGTAACCTAAACATTTGTACCCCCATAATATGCTGAAATAAATAAAGAAAAAAAAGATGGTGGTCCCATGCCACAGAGAGAATTTCCGTTTGCTTCTGTGTGAGGGAACATAGGGGTATTGCCAATTCCAGACCAGCCTAATCCAAGTTCAAGGCTTAATGTTTTCTGGGCCACCTAGGAGATGAAGACTTGGGATTAATAAGGGTTCATTTACTTTCAGTTCCCCCTTTCCAAGAAGATGTAAGTCCTCTAGGTCCCAACTTAAAGTATATAGTTGTATGAGTCAAAATGTTTTCAGGAAAGGATAAATTACACTAAGTATTTCACAGAGAGAATTTAATATGAGAGAATTGATCAAACAGATATTGGAGAAGTGAAAGCAGAAGGAAATTAATGAGGTAACAGAGAGAGACAGAGAACAACATTTAAAGGGCCAGGAACACAAGGTAGGTTATCACAGGAGGGGATCCACAGAATTGAGACAGAGACTTCTGAGAAAGGGGGATGCTGCCTGGAAAGGGCTGGTACCTCTGAAGAGCACAGTGAGGCGGGTTCTGGGTTTGGGACTACTAGCAATCAATTCAGTGACTTCAAAACTCAGCTGGTGATAAAGAGCCATTGGCAAGGGTTCTACTAACAGGAGCAACTAGCGAATAAACCGGACTAAGTCCCTTCTCTCCTTTAACCTTTCTTCAGGCTCTCTTTAGTCTTCCCTGTCAACGGAGCCAAATAAAGATCTGACTAGTTAAGAAAAAATGTTTGAAGATTTCCAGCTTCAGCATCGAAAAGCAGAATATATACAGGATAATTTGGTTCAAGGGAGATTGCCAGCATTTCCACCTTGAGCAAGCTCAAAATGTGGCCTTATTGCCCTAGTTTTGTGAGGCCAGCAGTTTTGCAGCTGTTTCTTTAGGGTTGGAAATACCCTCAGGATAATCATGGGTTTGAGTTCTGGGTTTGTATCTCCAGATTCTTGGTTTTTCCTAGACTTTTGTCCAATAATTCTTGTCTCATTAGTTTTATTGATGCTTTTAAAACAAATTTAAAAAAAAACTCACTCCGTATTTAGATTTTTTTCATTTTTTGATGCTATTTACCAGATGTAGAAGCCTTCAACTTATATTTTACTACTGTAATTGGAAAAGGATATTTGTTGACTTTGTCTACTCTATAGCTTATGTACACAGGCAATATCTTCTAAAATAAACAGGTATAATGTTTTTAAATGATTGAACTTACCCCTTTCCTGAATAGTAAATTATATGCTAATGAAATATGCATAATGAATTTTAACTTATACGTCTTTCTTTATATTCTCCAATTAGCAGTTGTTTCTGTGACTACATGAAGCTAAACAGTATTAATAAAATTTGCTTAGACTAGTAATCAAATACTCAACAGTAATTAGTTCCCAACCTTTGATCCATTGCAAAATTAAACTTAAAAATAAATTATATGTGTATTCCTGCTAGTTTCTCATGGATAGAATAATTTTGCAGTTTTGTTGCCTTTCTAAGTGTTTCTGTCCATTTCTGTAAAATGGGCTAATTACTAACCTTTTCTAGCTTATAAAAATGCAGAATTTCTTTCCCAATTTTATGTTAATGCATCACAGGCAGCTGTGCATATGTGCTTTTTTCCTGTTACAAATAATAATTAGAAGTCCCTTAATCCCTTTGAATATCTTCTTAGGTGGGTTTAAATCATATTTTGAACACAATGCCACTATAATGGTGTCCTCCAGAGTGAGGTAAATATCATAGGAAAGTGGTTCAAAAAGATTCTTAATGCTAATTATAAGTCTTTCTGTCTTATCAAAGTCAAAAGACTGCTGATATCTGCAACTTTGTCAGAAAACTTATCTCAAATATTGGCTAACATTGCAGGCAGGTATAGGTAATTGGTCCATGGAGTGCTAAAATCAAGTTTGCATCTTTTAAAAAAATTGCCTTTTGTCCTGTACTTTTGAATATGAGTCTCTGGTGGTTAAGAGAATATGTCTCACTGAGGTGCTCAGTTGGCTCCTTACACATGTCTGAGTTTGTGGAGAAGGACAAAGCTTGAAATGTAGTCTACCTGAGCTCTTTTCTAGAGCTGTAGCTTTGTAGTTTTAAGGAAAAATTTAAATTTGCATCAGTTTATTTTTCTATTGTTTTTCAGTCTCGTGGCTAAATTTCTTTTTCTTACTTTTTAAAAATTTTCTTTTGATTTTTTAAACCATTTCACTTGCTATTCACCACTTTTTCTGAAGAAACAAAAACAAAATGTGTATATTGTGTTATTTAATGGTACCCTCTTTACCATGCCTTTTCCTCTGCCTTCAGCCAAAATGTCCTGGAGACTCCTAAGGACAAATGTAAAGGAGGAGCAAATGCTTAATACAAATGTCATCCTCATATTCTTTAAAAATACAAGTAATCAAAATCCAAATATGTGCTAGACTTAGGGAAATAGGCACATGCTACTTCTTCAGTGTGTGGGTGTGTTATTTAATAACTCTGGTCTTGATTAGTTCTGTAACGTTTTTCATAGATCTATTATTAATATTTACTTTTATTTCCTTAAATTTGGAATGCTACTGATAGATCATCAATACATGAGTTCCTTGCACATGAGAATATGGAATATTTTCACCTTTTTCTTTTTCCTTCTACTCTTTGGACATTCTTCCTTTTTCTTCTTTGCTGTTTATTTTCTTTCTGTCTCCTGAACATATGCCTGGTGCAGGTGTGTTATTGGTCCTCCTGAATGTATAACTCTACATTCTCTGCTTCATGGGGATTTAATCATTTTCTACATCTTCTACCTATTGCTTCTTGGAACATAATTCCCATAACTGTATCACAGGTCCAAAACTCATTTCTGCATTTGAAACCTGCATGCCTGACCTTTCCAACTGGTTGTTTTAAAAGCTTCTTAATATCAACATACTAAAACCTGAGTTTGTTATTTTCACTTTACATATGTGTTCTTCTTGCCACCAGCATTCGTTCAGTAAGTCAGGCTCAAACCTGATCATCTTTGGTTCCAGATTTGCCTTTGCTTTCCATATTCACAACAGTTCCAAAAGTCATTTGACCTATACATCTTTTGTTTCCTTTTCCTAATTATGTCACTGTCCTGGTTGATCTATCTTGCCTCCATTGAATTTGTTGTTTGCTCTCTCTCTGCTCTCTGATTCATGCTGTATATTATGGTCAGTTCGTATTTTAAGTTATGGTTTCAATTGTCCTGTTCCTCTGATAAATATCCCCCAATAATGTCTCAATTCCTGTATTATTTAAGTTTCTCCTTTTGTCATTCAGTTCATTGTTGTAAGTTCATTTTTAGCTTACTATTTTCTTGTACCTATTGATATTATGGCCTTTTCCATCACGATTGTTTTCTCAAAGCAAGTCTTTATTTTCTTTGCTCCGATCCTTTACTCACATTTTCCCATTGATCCCAAACTTCCAACTTTACCACCACATAGGCCCGTTCAAGGCTGTACCTTATTCACAGTTTCTCTCAAACCCCATCGACTCCCAGATTCTCACTTGATTTTATTAGATAGCCTGCTTGCTTATTTATTTATTTATTTAACCATCTTTATTGAGGTATAATTGACAACTAAAATTTGTCTATATTAAATTGTGATGTTTTCACATATTCATACATTGTGAAATGATTACCATAATCAAGCTAATTGATGCATCCCTCACCTCACATGGTTATCAGTTTTTTTTTCCTTTAGAGAGAACACTTAAGAATGACTTTTTTAGAAAATTTCAAGTATACAATACAATATTATTGGCTATATTCATCATACTGTAAATTAAATCTCCAGAACATGTTGGTCTAGTGTAACTGAAACTTTGTACCCTTTGACCAAAATTTCCCTAAGTCTCCCACACACTGACCTCTGGTAACTAGCCTTCCACTTTCCGTTTCTACAAATCCTACTTTCTTAGATTTCACCTATGAGGAGATTATATAGTATTTGTCTTTCTATGTCTGGCTTATTTCCTGTAGCATAATGTCTTCTGGGTCCATCCGTATTGTCACACATGAGATTATCTTCATCTTTTTGAGGGTGGAATAATATTCAATTACAGTCATATTGCAAGTTCTATTATTCAGTAGTGGAATAAAACAAATATCACAATAAGGCAAGTCACAATTTTTTTGGTTTTCCAGTGTATATATAAGTTATGTTTATACTATACTATAGTCTATTAAGTATGCAATAACATTATGTTTAAAAAACAATGTATATACCTTAATTAACAATGATTTATTGCTAAAAAATGCTAAAGATCATCTGAGCCTTCAGCGAGTTGTAATCATTTTGCTGGCAGAAGGTCTTTCCTTGATGTTGGTGGCTGATGACTGTTTAGGACGGTGGTTGCTGAAGGTTGGGATGGCAGTGGAAACCTCTTAAAATAAGACAGTAATGCAATTTGCTGCACTGATTGACTCTTCCTTTCACAAAGATTTCTCTGTAGCATGCCACATGGTGCTGTTAAATAGCATTTTCCCCCAGAACTTCTTTCAAAATTGCAGTCAATCCTTTCAAACTCTCCTGCTGTTTGACCAACTAAGTTTATGTAACATTCTAAATCTTTTGTTGTCATTTCAAAAATGTTCACAGCCTCTTCATTAGGGGTGTAATCCATCTTAAGAAACCATAAGAAGTAACTCCTCATCCATTCATGTTTGATCATGAAATTGCAGGAATTCAGTCACATCTTCAGGCTCCACTTCTAATTCTAATTCTCTTACTATTTCTACCACATATGCAGTTACAATATGTCCTCCACTGAAGTCTTGACACCCTCCAAATCATCCACGAGGGTTGGAATCAACTTCTTCCAAACTCCTGTTCATGTTGGTAGTTTGACCTCCTCCCCATGAGTCACAAATGTTCTTAATGGCATCTAGAATGCTGAATCATTTCCAGAAGGTTTTTAAATTACATTTCCCAGGACCCATCAGAAAAATCACTATTTATGGCAGCTATAGCCTTAAAAAATGTATTTTTTAAATAATAAGACTTGAAAGTCAAAATTACTTCTTGATCCATGTATGGGCTATAGAATGGATGTTGCGTTAGCAGCCACAAAACAACATTCATCTTGTACATCTCCATCTGAGCTCTTCAGTGACCAAGTGTACTGTCAATGAACAGCAATATTTTGAAAAAAAAAAAAACAAAACACCTTTTTTTTTTCTGAGCTGTAGTTCTCAACAGTGGGCTTAAAACCTTCAGAAAATCATACTATTAACAAATGTACTGTCATTCAGGCTTTGTTCCATTTCTAGAGCACAGGTAGAGTAGAATTAGCATAATTATTAAGGGGTTTTGGAATGACATTTTTGGATTGGCAGCTGAGCATTGGCTTCAACGTAAAGTCACGAGCTGCATTAGCCCCTAACAAGACAGTCAGCCAGTCCTTTGAAGCCAGGCATTGAATTCTCCTCTCTAGCTGTGAAAGTCCTAGATGACATCTGCTTTCAATAGAAGACTGTCACACCTTCACTGAAAGTCTGTTGTTTAGTATAGCCACTTTTACCAATAATCTTAGCTAGATTTTCTGGATAACTTGTAAGGTTTCTATAATATATTAGCCCTTGCTACTTTACCTTGTGCTTTTATTACTATATTATAAAGATCACTTTATTCATTAAACTTCATAAACCAACTTCTGCTAGCTTCCAACTTTTCTTCTGCCACTTTCTCACTTCTCTAAGCCTTCATAGAATTGAAGAGAAATGGGACCTTGCTGTGAATTAGGCTTTGGCTTAAGAGAATATTGTGGCATGTTTGATATTGTTTCCAGACTTCTAAAACTTTAAATCACTGATTGACTCTTCCTTTCACAAAAGGAATATTTTAGCAATAAAGTATTGTTAATTAAGTAAGGCTGTTTCGCTTCTGTGTCATTCATGTGTTCAGTGGAGTAGCACTTTTATTTTTCTTTAAGAACCTTTTATTTGCATTCATAATTTGGCTGTTTGGTGCAAGAGGCCTAACTTTATAGCCTATATCAACTTTTGACATTCTTCCCTCACTAAACTTAAGCATTTCTAGCTTTTAACTTGAAGTGAGAGACATAGGACTCTTCCATTCACTTGAACACTTAAAGGATACCGTAGGGTTATTCACTGGCCTAATTTAAATATTATCGTGTCTTAAAGAATTGAGAGGCCCAAGAAGTTGAAGAGAGATAGGAGAATGGCTGGTCAGTGGAGCAGTCAGAACATATTGAGCATTTATTATGTTCTACATTTTATATGGCATGATTTGTGGCACCTCAAAACAATTACAATAGTAACATCAAAGATCACTAATCATGGATCATCATAATAGATATACTAAGAATGAAAAAGTTTAAAATATTGCAAAAATCACCAAAAGAGCCATGAAGTCAGCACATATTGCTGAGAAAATAACAGCATTTGATAGACATTGATAGACTTGCTCAAAGCAAGGTTGCTACAACAAGGCTTCAATTTGTAATAAAAAAATTAAAAAAACCAGTATCTGTGAAGCTTAATAAAATGAGATATGCCTATACCACATTATTTTTTATCCATTCATCCATGAGTGGACACTTAGGTTTTTTCTCTTCCTTGGCTATTATGAATAGTGCTGCCATGGACATGGGAGTGCAGATACCTCTCTGAGATAGTGATTTAATTTCGTTTGTGTGTATAGCCAGAAATGGGATTGCTGGATCATATGGTAGTTTTATTTTTAATAATTTGAGGAACCTCTGTCATGTTTTTCACAATAGCTATACCAATTTACAATCCCATCAACAGCTTACAAGCGTTCCCTTTTCTCTACATCCTTTCCAGCAGTTGTCATTTTTTCATTTTTTTTTTTGATAATAGACATCCTAACAGTTGTGAGGTATTATCTATCTCCTTGTGGTTTTGACTTGTGTTTCCCTGATAAGTAGTGATTTTGAGCAACTTTTCATGGACCTGTGGGCCATATATATGTCTTCTTTGCAAAAATGTCTGTTCAGATATTTTGCCCATTTTTTAATTGGGTATTTGTATTTTTTATTGAGTTGTATTAATTGTTATATAGGTTGGATATAAATCCCTTATCAGATATATGGTTTGCGAATATTATCTCCCGTTCCATAAGTCGCCTTTCCATTTTGTTGATTGTTTTCATTGCTGTGCTGAAACTTTTTAGTTTTATTTGTTTACTTTTGCTTTTGTTGCTTGTACTTTTTGTGTCATATTTAAGAAATCATTACTAAGACCAATTCCATGAAATTTTTCTCTAGTGTTCTCTTCTAGGAGTTTTATGGTTTCAGAATGTATGTTTAAGTCTTTAGTCTTCATTATATCGTAAGAATCTAATTTCTTCTTTATTATTTTTTGCATGTGGGTATGCTATCTATCCCAACACCACATATTGAAGAGTCTATCCTCTCCCCACTGTACATAGCATGTGTGCCTGTGTTGAATATTAGTTAACTGTATATGTATTTCTTTCTTTATGGGATTTCTATTGTGCTCTATTAGTCCTTGTGTCTGATTTTATCCCCATGCCATGCTGTTTTGACTACTATAGCTTTGTAATATAATTTGAAATTATAAGTATAATGCATCCAGCATTGTTCTTCTTACTCAAATTTGCTTTAGTTATTTGGGGTCTCCTGTGGTTCCATACAAATTCTAAGATTGTTTTTCAGTTTCTGTGAAAAATGCCATTGGAATTTTAAAAAATTAATTAATTGATTTTTTAAAATTGACAAATAAATACTATATATAGTTATGATTTACAGCATAATATTTGATATATGTGTATGTTGGAGAATGGCTAATCAAGCTAATGAACATATCCATTACCTTACATACTTATGTATTTTTGTGGTGAGAACATTTGACTAATTTTAAATAACCATTTTTAGTTCAATATTTTTTTTTCTCATCATTGAGTCTGTTGTTGAAGCTCTCTATTGCATTGTATTCTTCAGCTCCAGGATTTCTGTTTGATTCTTTTTAATGGCTTTCATGTCATCATTGAACTTCTTATTTTGCTCATGTGTATTTTTTTTCTGATCTATCATTGAATTTTCTGTGTTCTCTTACAGTTCACTGAGTTTCCTTATAAGAATTATTTTGAATTGTTGTCAGGTAATTTGTCCATTTTGTTATGGTCAGTGAATGTAATGTTATTGTGCTCCTTTAACAGAGTCATATATCCTTGATTTTTTGTGTTCCTTGAAGTCTTGACTTGCTGTCTTTGCATTTGAAAGAGGAGTCACTTCCATTAGTCTTAACTGACTGGCTTTGGGAGAGAAATGCCTTCACCAGGGCCAGCCCTACGAGGGATTCTCAGGCCCTCTCAGACATTTTCTGTGGATGCCCCCACTCCACATTTCTTGTTTCCTTGGTGGGGAAGTCTTCATATTGTATGCCATCTCTCAATCCCACCAATCTAGTCCATGTGTCAAGAACCTTCTGTTCCCTTCTCCATGGACCTCACCCCAGAGTAGTGCCTTGCAGTGTTTAAGTTTATGTGCCTTCTCCCAAATTCACAGATTTCACATTGTGTATGGCCATTTGGTGGAATCTGCAGACAAGGCCTCCCAAGTGGCTTCTAGATGGGCTTCCTGATGGAAGCTGTGGAGCCATTTATAGGGTCTACGGCCTCTTTCTCTTGATACTTGATACTAGCCTTTCCCAACCTCTCAGCTTTTCTAACTGCCTTAGTAGTCTTGTCAAGACAAGAAAGAAGTGGACTTCCTTGGATGCATCTCACATGACTGGGCAAGCTAGGCACTCGCTCACTATGCTCTCACTTTCCTTCATGGGAGATGTTGTTGGCTGAGGCATGTCTCTTGGCACTGAATTGTGCCACCTTAGGGGAGGAGCGATTTAGGTAATGTGAAACTGTTCTTACGATCTTCCATGCATCTTTTTTTTCCAGATATTTTTTTGCTCCGACAACATGCTGGGACTTCTCTGCTAGACCCCTGCAACGATCCTCTTGTAAGTGAGTAGTTATCAAAATTTATGCTTCTGTTTGGGGGGGTGTGATGTTACAAAGCTCCTATTCTGCTATCTCGCTAATGTCACTCTTCCTATAATACATGACCTCATGGCACATATGTGCATGCGTGTGTGTGGATAATTTTTTTATGTTTTACTTGTTTTAGTCACTGCCTGTTTGAAAACGTTTTCTTCAGGTACTGAGCACCTTGTCAAGAGATAGGTATTAGTTATTTTCCTAGAATTCTTGTGACATTGGCTCTACGTGCCTGGCAGCAAGGGAATAGAAGAAAAGAATACACTATAAAGTTTGTTGCAAGTCTATTATCTCTTCATTTCTCTTTCCTTCTTCTCTCTTCCTCTTAAATTTGTGCCATCAAGCATGACAGACCTGATAGATTTTTGAAGGAAAAGACAAAAAAATAACATCAAGTATGTATAGAGCATTGATCATTTAAATGCTGCCGAAGATAAGCTTTTGCTATAATTGAAAGCGGAGCGAGTCTCTCACAGTTTTTCCTGTACAGATGAACAACTGGGAGGTTGACAAACACAGACAGTTCCCTCAGGACTGTGGTTACCTGGCTCTGTAATTTTGTTTCTTTCTCTTAGTCTCCCTGAAATGAATGTAGGTAAGTTTCCTGCCCAGAAAATGTGCCCACTGGGAAGAATATTCCCTTAAGTAGCCTGATAAAAACAAGTAAAAACCACAAGGCAGTGTTACTTCTGCCCTCATCCTCTAGTTTTATGTAACACCTGGGAAGTCTCTAAGATCTCTGGGTGCAGGATAAGACATAAGGGAGGGTTTGTGTCCCAGGCAGGGACAACACAGTACTGTATTTACCTTTCTGTCATTTTCATAAATACTTATGCCATATTTAAAAACCAAAGTTGTAAAACATAGAAGGGAGACTTATATAGGATTTTAATTAACCTAACGAGTGAAGCTCAATTGACTAGCTATGCCTACAAGAATTCAGAGGTTGTTTAGATTCATATTGCATTTATATAACCTATGAGCCACCTCCTACCAGCAACACTGCCTGGACCCTAATTAGAAAATTTGTTTTCTTGGTGGTGCTATCAGAGAACCAAAGATAGTAGTGTTTTCATACGTAGCAACAAATGCTCTTTTTTGTTTAGATCACAATTTAGTTGTTATTTCATATAACTGGATATTACCTTCTGGGCATTGTTACCAACACAGAGTTCAGGCATGTGAGAAAGTTCCAAATGCTAAGAGGCTCATTTTGTGGCTGTTAAGATTGCAGTGATTTTAATGATTCTATAAAAAGGACAAGCGGTCCAGTCATTGTGGTTGTGTGGAATTTACATCTAGTTTCATTAGAAGTGCTGATGTTCTCTGCTGATATTCATTAGGCTTTCTAGAGCAGAGGCTTCTCAGCAAAGTTTCCAGAAAAAGTTATTACATAGAATATAATGACTTCATCTATCATCAATATGACTTATAATGTCCAGTGATTAGCAACTGTATTTATTAGCTGAAACAGTTTTGAACATTGGATTTGATTCTGTCTCAGGTAATTATACCATAAACCAGAATAAACGTATTTTTTTAGTAAACCGAGTACTTGTTAAAAAAAAAAGTATATGCTAAGTGTCTCATTAGCACAGATTTACTAATAAATGGCTTCTGTTGCTAAGTCTGATATTCTTTATTATCATCATGGTTCTTGATGTTTGGGTTATAATTGTTTTGAGCAATAAGTTGGTTGAAATGAAAAATTGGTTAATAGGGATCATTTTTAATCTATGATTTTTCACATATTGCTATGGTTGGTAAGTGATTAGGTAGTGTGGGAAAAATGTATCTTTCAAATTTTTGCATGTGTTTTTCAGAATTTATAGTACATTTTGACTTTTCTTTATTGCTATTTTATTTCCTGCCATTTATCACAATTTTATATTTTACATAGGGAAACATAGGCAAGAAGTCAAGCAGCTTTTAGCCATGTTATCTAATCGAATTGATGTTATTATTTTTCCTGTATTTGTAATTCATAAGAAAGTTGGCCTCGAGTGTCTAATGCCTAAGGCATCAGAAGCAGAATGAACAAGATAATATGCTCTAGAACAGGAAGACTTTTATTTTACACAGGGACATGGACCTTCTAGAGGATGGGAAATTGAAGTGTTATATAGCATTGCAGTGTTGCTTTAGGTACATGTGGAAAAATGATTTCCTATTCTTGAAAATATGGGGGAGTATATTCATTTCCACCTTTATTATGCAAATCGCCCTTATATTGCAATGTTTCAATGTTCTGGAAGAGATTTACTGCTCTAATTTTAGCATTTAGAAAAAAGGGAAAAAACCCTCTTGTCAGGAATAGCACAGTGTAGACCTTTCAGTACTACTTTCTGTAGAGTCATGGCTAAATGTATGCAAAGTAAGATGCTAAATGTATTTACTCCTTTGCCACTAGTATAAACTTTGTAAGAAAAGGATATGATGTGGATAACTCTTTAAAAACTTTTTCTTTTTAAAAGATTCTTAAGGAATTTACTTGATTGAATCTGGATATAACTGTGCCAACTCTCATTGCTAAAGTTGTCATTCACTGGGAAATAAGAGCTTTAGAGTCTTGGATCTGTCTCATCCTGGCTAGACAACACTGAGCAAGGAACAGCCATGGGCTTGAATCTTATTTCTTGCATTTATTCTGATCCTCAGTTTCTTCATCCACAATGTTGAGATTTGTTTTAGTATGCTCATGCTGCTATTAAGAAAAACACCTGAGAAAGGGTAATTTATAAAGAACATGGACTTATTTCTCACAATTCTGGTGCCAGAGCAGTCCAAGATCACGGAACTGGTAGATTTGGTGTCTAGTGAGAGCTGCTCTCTGCTTCCAAGATGGTGCCTTCTTATTGCAGCCTCTGGAGGGAACAGACGTTGTGTCCTCACATGGCCAAATGGATGGAAGGGCATAAAAAAGGGCATAGCTGGTTTTCTCCAGTCCTTTTGTAAATCACTTATCCCATTCATGAGGGCAGAGCCCTCATGGCCTAATCACCCCCGAAAGTCCCCACCTCTAAATACTGTTGCATTGCAGATTTAAGTTTTAACACAAATTTCGGAGGGGATACAAAAATTTAAACTAAAGCATGTTTTAGATCAGATAAGACAGTGAACTAATACCAAGATAAAGGAGATTTATTGAGGGGTGAAGGATTGCTGTTGGGAAGAGTATCTATGAAGAAGTGGGGGAAGCCAAGAGAAATTAAACTCCTATGTAGTTGCAACAAAGGCTCAGTAAATCCCACAGGGAGCCCTGAGATGGAATGACCCTTGAATTAAAGTATTTTGAAATGAAGCAAGTGATCTAGGCCTCTGTAACTTCTCATCAACAAGGCATTGCATGCAGACTGCCCTGAGAAAAGGCTGTATAATCTTGAAGAAGGCAGCTCTCTTTGGGCAAAAGAAATTTCTAAAACATAGTTTAAAAGATAACCTTCCTCATAGCTGGCAAACGAATGGTCTTGAGAGGGGAGTCTGGGCAGTATTCTATAGTGTACACTATAGTTGTTAAGAGAATTAATAAAAAGACTTGTGTGTATTCCTAGCATAAGGTTTGCACATTCCAGTTACTGAATAAACAGTAGCTATTATTATTTATTATGAAGATTCATGGACCTTTTCTGAGGATTCATGGGATTACATGCAAATCATTTAATTATTATTAAATGTCATAAAATGTACAATTAAAATATAAAGTATTTTTTAGCTCTAACGCTAAGCACGTTTGTTTCTATGCACTCAAAGAAAACACTTTGAAAAGAGCCAAAGGATCATTTGGATCATTGTAATAATCCCTTATATCATACAGAGTCTATTCATTTCTGCTGGTTGCTGCCTCACATAGAATATACTACACAGAGGTTTAATTCAAAAGCCAAATACAGACATGCATGGTGACCCAATAAGTGTTTAGAAGAGACTTCCTAAAGCATTAAATTTTTTCATTGGCCAGTTAACTGGCTTTGAATTATTTTTAATGGATGAAACATTTTAGCAGCATTCTCTAGAGACTGCTCTGATTTCAAATGGAGCATTTCCAATTAATCTAAGAAAGACATTATACAAACACAAGTTAACAATATCATGGCAATAGATAATAAAAATATTGCTGCAAATTATTATAGCTTTACTCACTAACAATTCAAAGAGCTATTGCAGACATAATCAAACCCATCCTTGCATTTCTACGGTTTCTTTGGATGAGGTATTATTGCCCCATAATTAACCCCTATGAAATATGTTTAGGATGAATTATCATGTAGCCTTTTCTAAATCATGAATTACTAAAATCCATTGACTATTTGGCAGAATTACTTGTCAGTTCAATGGTCCTGAGTGTGATAGGTGGTGAGGTGATAAAAATAACTTTGGAGAAAGATACTACAGCACCTGAAAAGGAATAAATATTTTAATATACCATATGATATAGGGTATTTCTTACCCTGATGTAACTCCCTCTGTGTGAGACTTATGAGTGTAAAATCTGGTATTCCTGCTTCAGTAACTTCACTTTAATAACATTTAAATGGATTCGTATCAGAAGAGAAGTTTACCTTAAAGAAGGGCTTTGGTGATCTAACTGTACACTGCCAGTGTACATTTACAAGGTACATTTAGGTTTATGCATCATTTATGAGTGCTTACGGAGATTTTCCACTCCTAGTAATTTCTACTTAATTTTACTTTGCACAAAGTATGGTGCACCAACTGCAGAGATAGCCTGAAAAAGCATGGTAGGTATAGGTAAATCCACAAACAGGAAGGAGAACGTGATCAGATAGAAATTGGCTGCCAAAATTGTCTGTGCCAATAAGCATGTCACACAGCAATAGGTTATCAAAGAATAGTTTGAACGTATTTCCTATTTTCTCCTTATTAACTAAGATATGTGAGCTATTGAAATACAATATATCTTAGGCAATTTTATTTGTTTTAGAAAATCTGGCTCTGAATATAAGTAGTGCTTTGGTTCATGAAGCTTATACAACAATTTCTTTTTTTTACAAGAGTTACTCACATTTAGTTAGGACGATGTGGCCCTGCCATATATGAGTGAGGGAGTGGTAACTTATATCCTAAAGCAGCTTCTATGCTCACAAATTGTTAAGCACAATGGGAAACACAACCGTTAAGATGATTGTTCAGGAATGTTGTTTAGAAAGACAGGAAATATTTCAGATTTATAATGTTCTAAAAGAAAAGCTATTGTGCTTGAGGAAAATTGCTTGCTTGTGTTATTTCACCTACTACAAAATAAATAGAATATGAGTTTCTAAATTCCTATGTTTTTGTGGAGGAAAAAAATATCAAAGATAATTCCAAAAGAATGGATTCTCTGATCAATTGTACTAGGAAAAAAAACATATAAAACAAGGAATGGATTCAGGGACAAACTATTGTAAATTAATCAATTCATTCATTGAGCTTTTGTTGAGAACCAACTCTATACTAAACTGTGCTATGCCTATTCTAAGATTATGGTCACTTTTAATGTATCTTAGATGTCCATATAATATTAAAATGACACAATAAAAAACACAAATTGGGGTTTATTTAAAAATTTTTCTGCCAGTCAAGATAAGCACAAAATAAAACTTTTATATCATAGTTCAGAATTCTGGTGTGCTGATAGGGGGATTCTGACATTTTTGAACCCAAACGTTTTGTATTCTCTTCCTGTGTCAGCATTAGCACTAGTATTAACATAAACACATACACAGAGCTGTTTCCAAACACAGCTCTGTTATAGGTGATATAAAAGTGAAGAAAATAAGGGTTGGTTTATTTCTGGGAGTATATGATCTACAACTTGATCAAATTGAATGTGACTGAAAAAGTTCAGTTTCCATTTGCTGTAGTTTATTATTGTGGTCCTGCAAATAACAAAAAAATAAGAAATACTGAACCCAAGAAAACACCCTAAACCATGGCAAATCAGATAGATTAAATGTTGAGTGATAACCAATTTGCCTCTCATCCA
Organism: Mirza zaza; assembly: GCA_008750895.1. Lineage (NCBI taxonomy): Eukaryota > Metazoa > Chordata > Mammalia > Primates > Cheirogaleidae > Mirza > Mirza zaza. The sequence goes on along the minus strand of VSMD01122759.1, from coordinate 16,226 downwards.
GCTACATTCTATGATAGGTGGAATTGTATTCCGCTGAACACTGATTTATTAAGAACCACAAGAGCTACAAAGAGCTCTAAGAAACCATGAGTGCTTTTTCAAGTAACTTGCTTTCCAAATACCATGATACAACAAGAATGGAAGTAACATTATGTGTGGTAGATTATGATAAATTCTATTAAAAACTGTAGGTATTTAAAAGAAATAAATACCACTAAGAATTGAAGGACTACAGATTTAGGATAATTAATTGAGGATCAGGCAGAGAAGACACATAGAAGGAAAAACACACAGAAGTGAAGGAGTAGAGGAAGGTGGTAGAATCAGGAGGAAGAATGGTGACATGGTGCAGCTGGTATTCATGAGAGAGCAACTGTAGGAATCCACTATAATGTGCATCTCTTTGGATGAAGATTGTGGAATCAGTTGGGAAGCTATGATTTTGGAACCAGCTCTGACACTACCTCTCTGAGTTTAGGCAGGTTACTTGAGATAATTTGTTTCATGTGCCTAATCTGGGAAAAGTTTTGGACCTGCCCAATGATCTCTAAGATCCTTTTCAGCTCTAAAATGCTTTGATCCGCTGAGTATTAACACACTCGGTTGTAAGAAATACCATATTTTTGCCCATATAATTGGGAACATGGGCTCATTCAAGTAGGTGAAATATGAAGGATTTGTGTCTGTATGTTGTAAAGTTAAATGGAGACATCCCTGTGGCATGTTAGAATTGTGAAAGTTGGTGCAGACATGCAGTCAGGAAATACATGAGGAGGCAGGTTTGAAAGGCTTTTTCTTTCTTTCTTTCTTTTTTTTTTGAGACAGAGTCTCACTTTGTTGCCCAGGCTAGAGTGAGTGCCGTGGCGTCAGCCTAGCTCACAGCAACCTCAAACTCCTGGGCTCAAGCAATCCTGCTGCCTCAGCCTCCCAAGTAGCTGGGACTACAGGCATGCGCCACCATGTCCGGCTAATTTTTTCTATATATATTAGTTGGCCAATTAATTTCTTTCTATTTATAGTAGAGATGGGGTCTCGCTCCTGCTCAGGCTGGTTTCAAACTCCTGACTTTGAGCAGTCCACTTGCCTTGGCCTTCCAGAGTGCTAGGATTACAGGAAAGGTTTTTTCTGATGTGCACCCAGAACTACTTGATTGAGTGGAAGCAGAGAACATAGGATTAAGACTCAGTGTGATGATGAAGGGAAATTGAACTCACTGTTGATTACAGTGTTTGGGCAAAGTTATGTGATTCAGATAGAGCTCGAGGGGGAAGATTTTGTTACCAAAGATTGAAAGACACATGGGAGGTGAGTAGTTGAGGGCCAGATGAGGAATTAGTCTGTTATGAGTGGAGAGATGTTCTATCACATTGTAGAAGATCAACTGGCAGGGTTTTTTCCTTCAAACTCATCAATATGGTGTGGGGATAGATCAATAAGATATAATTCATCGTGTTTGAGTAAGAGCTAGTCAAAGAAAGTGTTAGCTTACAGAGGGAGAGAGAAGACTGGGTAAGAAAAGTAACACACAGTATTAGTTAGTATTTAAATTTAGTAACAAAACAAATGGTGCAGTGTTATATAATTTTAAATCTTAAATTTTATTTTAGTTTTCATCATCTATTTGTATTAACTTATATTTATTATTTACAGTTTTACTTCAGTTTTTATTTGTGTTTTCTTTGTTAATAAGCAATTTGGAAACTACACAATATGAAAAGTACTCCCTTCAGTTAAGGAGAGATTCTGGGCTTGGTAAAACTAAGGGTGGCTAGTAATGAACAAGGTTTTTTGTTTTCGTGGGTTTTTTTCCAGAATATTACAGGGGTACAAATGTTTTGGTTACATGGATTGCTTTTGCACTGCTTGAGACAAAGTTATAAGTGTATCCATCTCACAGGTGGTGTGCATTGTACCTGTTAGGTATGATTTCACACATCCTTTCTTCCCCCCTCCCACCTGCTCAATTTCCATTGAGTTTTACTTCCACCTATGCACATGAGTGTTGATTGCTTAGCTCCAATTTAATAGTGAGTCCATGTGTTTGTTTTTCCATTCTTGCCATGTGGTGAGAAAGGAACCCTTATACACTGTTGGTGGGACTGCAAACTAGTACAACCTCTATGGAAAACAACATGGAGATTCCTTAACTGAAAGTAGACCTACCATTTGATGAACAAGTTTTTAAAGAATTTTTCTATTACCGCTCTGACAGATGTCTTAACAAGTGAAGTATCTAGATGAATGTAAAACTAATGAGCAGCACAACACTTTCACATCTTTGGTTTGCACATAAATAAAGAAAAGCTATTCATGGTTGCGAATGAATTTAGAGGAATCAGAATGTTATCAATTACATGTTTTCAACAAATGATGAGAAACTTTATAGAAGAAAACCCATCACTATTTTGACTAGTTGCATCACACTTTTCTTCAATTGGGCTTAAATCATGTTCCATTTTAGAAAAGAAAATGACATCAGGCAACTTTTTAATTCGAGAAGAAAGTCAACGTTCTATTTGACTATAAGTTCCTAAAAATCACGGATTACAGCTTATTGATATATATGAACCTAGTACTGTCACACAGAAAATGTTCAATATATATTTGTGGAATTGAACCAAATGTATATGTGCATGTGCTGTATATATTTATACATGTATGTATATATAATGTATACATATACACATATATAACTGCATACATTTTTTCATATCAGCATGAAAAAATATGTATTGTTCTTTATGTGAAACTCCTTTGAATTCAAGGCAAATTATAACCAACCTAAGATGTAGGCTTCCAGAACTCCACAAACTTCAGGTCTGTGTGACAGACCTGCCCTGCTGGGGAAATGTAAACCAGCATCCAGCTGTCTAAATAGAGCCAGCCAAAATGCTGGCTGTCTCTGCTGGAAACCACCATTCTACAGCTTGGCCTGGGGTTTGTGTCTTTGGTGGCAGCAGGTTCAGGATATGAAAGATGGGCTATGGAGGTGCAGAAACTCCAGTTGACCTTGAGAGACTAAAAATGGTCTGGCACGCTATTTAGAAAAGCCAGCAGAGGTCTCAGTTATAGACAATTGGGGAAAATACTGTACTAATTGTAGTGTTAAAATAAAAAGAATATCATTAATCTTTAATTTTACATTAATGGGATTCTTTTCATGATTTATAATTAAGGGTTTAATCTCAAATAAAAGGTCATGTGGCCTGGGTTCTACTCCTCATATCAAGTGAGGAATATTCACTTTCGAATATAATATTTTGTCTTTCCTTTTCTATAATTAAAAAAGTAGTTCCGTAGTAATATTTATTTTCTTTTCACGTAGTTAATAGATAAGAAACAAAAGCTATGATGTGCTAGGATGGTCTATAATTCTATCTATATTTATATATCACTTCTAGATTTTTAGACAAAACAGGTATGTGGTGGATATAAATGACTTTCATCACTTCTGAAAAAATAAAACATGTAGCAGAATGTTTTAGTTGGGGTGACTATGTAACATAATTTCTGTATCACATTCGTAGCCTATCTTCTATAGCAAAAATATAAATTAGAACTATTCCTATAGAAGCAATCTAAACCCAGGTGATTCTGCAGCTTTCGTGAATTAGAGAATGTTTACACTTTTTAGTTTATTGATCAGTGGTTCATTTATTGCAGATAACATGAAATTGCATGTTTGCTTCTGTAAGGGGCTCCTCTTTTCACTTCAGGGATTTAAGAAAATAAGTCCTTGTTAAATATAAATTCTACAATTTGAAAGGAAATGTGGTGAATTGGAAGCCATCTGACGTCATCTTCCAATTTAGCTCTGACTACGGCTGATTTTTTTTCCAGTGTATGGATTCATTTTATTTTCATCCTTAACTTTGATTTGCATTATTTTGGCTAAAGAAGCAATGTAATATTCACCACACCAGGAAAGTTAGACAAGATTCAAGTGCTAAAACTTCCTTGGCAGCATGTTGTGAAGCATTGCTTCACTTGGCAGCTTGGTAGTCTGGCAGGTAGAGAGCAAGTGCTCTCTGTGCCCACTCTAGTTGAGCTCCCTGGGCATCCCCCAAATACCCAGCAAGAGTGGCACCCTTGCCCGGGAAAGATGGCATCACTGGCAGGCAACTGCATTGGCGGAGCCATGCTGCACCCTGTCTGCTTTTCTGCCTGCTCACTAGGCAGTGATCAGGTAGAGACTTTTCTTTGTCTTCTACCCATATTTCCATGTATCATCCATGGTCAATGTACTTTGATGTCTTTGAGTATTTATTTTTCCCTATAAATGATAATAATGATAATTTAAAAAGTAAGTTCAATATCATATAACAGCAAATGGTTTTCTTGTTAAAGGTAACTTTTCTACATTAAATACTGATAAGTACTTTGACAAATTCAGAATTTGTACTTTAAATTCTGGATTTCCTAGCTGAGATCAAATAGCATTAAAAATGGGAAAGAGAACGCGAAGAGACATTTAGTCTACCTGTCTGCCTTTTCACCCCCATGATAACTGCCACGTTTAGGCTTTGATTTTTTTCAGTGATCACAAAACATTCTTGTTGTAGAAAAAATAAAAACACAGAGACATACGGAGTAAATTCTAAAGTTATTTCCCCTTAAAATGCCCTCCTCTCCCTCAGTACCATTGCACTTTCTTCTCGAGAGAAGGTGACTACTGTCCAGTTAGGTGTCCAGTGATGCCAAGGAATGCTTGTGATGATAGAAATGTTCCACATCTGCATTACACAACATTTGAAGTATGATTGATACAATTAAGACACTGGAGTTTTAATTTTATTTAATTTTAATTATTTACAGTTTACATTTCTATAGCACATGTGGCTAGTATCTCCTATATTGCATGGCCCAGGTTTTTCATCCATCCCCGATAGCTTTACCAGTGTCCCTAGACTGATTTTCTGCTTCACTAGCTTATGCAAATATGATCATGTTTCTCTGTTACAAATCCTTCAATGAATTCCCTTTCACCATGGCATCATCCTAACCTTACTTGCATGATATATGAGGCTTATTGTGATCTGGTCTTTGCCTACCTCCATCTTCTGCCATTCTTTACATTTCATAAAACATGCCACACTTTCTCAAGCCCCTGTGTCTTTTCACATGCTGTTCCCTCCTTCTAGGTCTCTCTTCCCTTATCTATTCATCTAGCTAATTTCATCAAGTCTCATGTAACTCTTTTTTATACCTTTTTTTCCACTAAATACTTCCCCTGCAGCTGTAGGTGCTTTTAATCTCTGCATCTCCCAAGACCCAACACAGGACAACAGTCTATGCTGCATACATGCTAATTTTTGTCTCCTTCTTTTCAGTCTGATAGCGTGGAAGATGGGTATTCTACTTTTCTGTAAAGTATTCTATGGTATCACGAGGGGAGGAAAAGAAATCCAATCTAGGAGGAAATAATTTTGCTAAAATATGAATTTCTTGGGGGTGCAAGTATTAGTCTGTTTTGTTCACAAATACTCTCAACTTTTAGAACAGTGTTTGGCGCAGATTAGGAGCACACTAAGTATGTGTGGAATGAATAAATGATCCAATTGTATGTTCATTTCCATTTTGATCCTGCTTAAGTACCCAAAATCTGTCAACCACCTTCCAGGTTACTATGTTAATGATTTCTGTGAATTCACAAAATATAGAATTAAAAACAGCCATCCACATCTGCCTACTCCTTTATAGCTGCTTTTCTCAGGCAAAGGAAAGTGACTGCTTCAGAACAAAACACAAAAATTAGCAAACCTCCAGAATTTCAACTTGCTGAGATGGAATCCCAAGCAATATTTGTCTAAATCACAGTCCTTCACACCTAGAATTTCATTCTCGCTAAATGGCAGCATAGCACCTTCTGTCATATTTCACCACTCTCCCATTTTAATATAATCAGCAAATGTAATTAAAGCTCATTTTTACCCATTAGTAAGTACTCAACTAAATGCTTTGTTTACCATTAAACCCAAGGCCTTCCAATGCAGAGGTTCACTGCTCTGTGAGCTGATTGGAGCCTTATCCAATGGACTCCATTAATATTCATTTGTGGTTAACTTTTGCTTAATCTAAAAATCAGTTTCCTATCTTCAGGGTTGTGTTCATATCCAAAGCAATTTGTATTAATTTCGGAGGTCAAATATCAGGCGACATCATGTCAAAATCATTAAGGAAAACTTAATAGAAAACATCTATTGTATTCTGTTTATATTCACATTTTTCAATGGGGTAATGCTATTAAGTAAAAGAAAATCTATTATGTACAGCTTTGTCACATTACTGGCTTAATGCTCTTGCTCTCATTGCCCACTCCCTAGATACTTGGATATAGCATCTCAATGTTATTTTTTCTGTTTTGATTGAATAACCATTTATGTGAGTAGGTGTTTTTACTACTTGAGGGGTGCTGTTGTTTTTGTAAGTGACTCAATATTTTAATAGGCAAGTTCTTTAAGTTATAAATCAAATAGCTGTGCTAACATGGATCTTATTTATTTTAGAATTCTGTATCAATTTTGTCAATAGTGTCTAGTTTTTAAATTTTGAAGTACTTTGTAGTTGTCCATTTGTATTTTTCTCTCCCACTGGACATAATGCGAAAACCTTAACACACTGATTCAAATATTTGAAGAATAGTAGTCGAAAGTTTTTCACTTTTATATCATTTGTTTAAGACATTGTTTTTATTAAGACTGCTTATAACCTGACAACATACACTGCTTTAGCTTTCATATTTGTTTCTACCCCTTGAACATTTCTTGTTCTAGTATGTGAAAAAAGCATGTTCTTTTTAATTCACTGCTCATATCACTGCAGATTTTTTCCAGAGGTACACTCAGATTGGACTTTCATATAAAGCTTCCTTATTTTGTTTAAGCTTGTCATTGTAAAAAGCAACCACAGACATTTTAATTATAATGTCGTAATACAGTCTCATTCATTAGTGAAAATTAATATCTTTTCTCAATACTCAATGCCTATTATTTTTTAATTATCTCAAATGTGTCTTGTACCCAGAGTTTCTCATTAGGATGATTCATATTTTGCTTATCATTGTTTTACAGTTTATTCAGAGCCCACTAGTGCTGAATATAGGACTGCTTTTAATTTCTAAGAGCTATTCTGAAGGTTAAGATTGGTTAAAAATCTTATTATGTTATAACTAAGTATTTGTAGGACTTTCTTTTAAAAACAATAAATGTTGGCATGAATGCGGAGAGATAGGAACACTCCTACACTGCTGGTGGGACTACAAACTAGTACAACCTCTGTGGAAAATAATATAGAGATATCTCAAAGAGCTACAAGTTTACCATTTAATCCAGCATCTCATTACTGGGCATCTACCCAAAGGAACAAAAGACATTGTACAAAAACGACATCTGCACTAGAATGTTTATAGCAGCACAATTCACAATTGCAAAGATGTGGAAACAACCCAAGTGCCCATCAATCCCTGAGTGAATTAATAAAATAGGGTATATGTATACTATGGAGTTCTATTCACCCACAAAAACAATGGTGATCTAGCACCTCTTATATTATCCTGGATAGAGCTAGAGCCTATTTTACTAAGTGAAATATCACAAGAATGGAAAAACAAGCACCACATGTCCTCACCTATAAATTAGTACTAACTGGCCAACACTTAAGTGCACATATAGTAGTAACATTCATTGAATGTTGGGCAGGTGGGAGAGGGGAGGAGGGGATGGGTATATTCACACCTAATGGGTACAGTGCACTGTCTGGGAGATGGACATGCTTGAAGCTCTTACCGGGTGGAGCAAAGGCAATATATATAACCTAAACATTTGTACCCCCATAATATGCTGATATAAAAAAGAGATAAAGTATAAAATGTTTAAAAATATATCTTAAGATAAAACTTGCCTGAAATATATGAACTTAATTAAAAATATTCACCTATCTAAATTTTTTGTATTATTATTTAAAAATATTACAGGCTTAAAAATTTCTCAGCTACATGGATTGCCTTTTGTCATGTTTCAGTCAGGGTTTAAGTGTGCCCATCCCTCAGATAGTGTTCATTGTACCTGTCAGGTAGACTTTTGCCCATTCTCTCCTCCCTCCCACCCCTACCTGGTCTGCACTGAGTTTCACCTCCCTCTGTGCACATGTGTGCTCATCAGTAAGTTCCAGTTTCATAGCGAGTATTTGTGGTATTTGTTTTTCCATTCTTTAGATACTTCACTTTGGATAATGGCCTCCAGTTCCATCCAAATTGTTGTAAAAGGCATTATATCATCCTTCTTCGTGGCTGAGTAGTATTCCATAGTCAACATATACCACATTTGTTAATCCATTCATGAATTAATGGGTACTTCGGTTGATTTCACACCTTTGCAATTGTGAATTGTGCTGCAATAAACAGTGTAGTACAGGTGTCTTTTTTTTTTTTTTTTTTTTTTTGAGATAGAGTCTCGCTTTGTTGCCCAGGCTAGAGTGAGTGCCATGGCGTCAGCCTAGCTCACAGCAACCTCAAACTCCTGGGCTCAAGCAATCCTCCTGCCTCAGCCTCCCGAGTAGCTGGGACTACAGGCATGCACCACCATGCCCGGCTGATTTTTTCTATATGTATTACTTGGCCAATTAATTTCTTTCTAATTTTATAGTAGAGACGGGGTCTCGCTCTTGCTCAGGCTGGTTTCGAACTCCTGACCTCGAGCAATCCGCCCGCCTCGCCCTCCTAGAGTGCTAGGATTACAGGCGTGAGCTGCCGCGCCCGGCCATAGGTATCTTTTTGATAAGTGAACTTCTTTTCCTTTGGGTAAATACACAGTAGTGGGATTTCTGGATCAAATGGTAGGTCTACTTTTAGTTTTTTGAGGTTTCCATACTATTTTCCATAGAGGTTTTACTAATTTGCTGTCCCACCAACAGTATATAAGCTTTCTTTTCTCTCTGCTTCCATTCCAGCATCTACTGTTTTTGACCTTTTTAATAAAAACCATTCTAAGTGGGGAAAGGTGGTATCTCATTGTGCTTTTAATTTGCATTTCCCTCATGATTAGTGATGTTGAACATTTTTTCATATGTTTTGCTAAGGTTGCTTTAGCTGTGGAGGTCTTTTCTGGTACAAAATAAAGCATAGAATTATTTTCTACATCTGTGAAATATGATATTGGTATTTTGGTGGGAATTGAATTGAATCTGTAAATCACTTTGGGTAGTATGGGCATTTTAACAATGTTGATTCTACTGATCTATGAGCATTATAGGTTTTTCCATTTTTGTGTGTCATCTGTAATTTCTTTTCTCAGTGTTCCACAATTTTCTTTGTAGATATCTTTCACCCCCTTGTTTAAATATATTCCTAGGTATTTTATTTTGTTTGTGGCTATTGTGAATGGTATTGAACCTTTGCTTTGACTCTCACAAAGTTTGATTGTTACTGGTGTATAGGAATAGTACTGATTTGTATACATTGATTTTGTAACTTGAGACTTTCCTGAATTTATTTATCAATTCCAGAAGTCTCTTGGTGGAATCTTTGTGATTTTCTAGATATAAGATCATATTGTCAGCAAAAAGTGATAGTTTGACCTCCTCTTTCATGATTTGGATACCCTTTATTTCTTTCTCTTGCCTGATTACTCTGGGTAGGACTTCCAGCACTCTGTTGAATAGAAGTGGGGGCAGTAGACAACTTTGTCTTGTTCCATTTCTTAGTAGGAATGCTTTCAACTTCTCCCCATTCATTATGATGTTGCCTGTGGGTTTGTCATGTATGGATTTTATAATTTTTAGATATTTTCCTTCTATGCCTAGTTTGGTGAGGATTTTTTTTATCATGAATGGGTGCTAAATTTTGTTGAATGATTTTTCTGCATTTATTAAGATGACCATATGGTATTTGTTTTTGCTTCTGTTTATGTGATAAATCACCATTTTTAATTTCCATATGTTGAACTATCTTTGTATCCCTGGGATGAAGCCCACGTGGTCATGGTGGATTATTTTTTGGATGTGCTGTTGAATTTGTTGTGCTAGTATTTTATTAAGGAATTTTGTATCTGTATTCATAAGGGATATTGATCTGTAGTTTTCTTATTTTGTTGTGTTCTTTCCTGGCTTTGGTGTCAAAGTCATACTGGCTTCTTGGAATGAGTTGGGGAGGACTATCTCCTTCTCCGGGTTACAGAATAATTTCTCTAGCTCTTCTTTGTAGTTCTGATAAAATTGGGCTGTGAATCCATCTGGGGGATTTTTTGTTGTTGTTATTATTGGAAGCTTTTTTTTTTTTTTTACTACTTCAATCTCATTACTTGCTATTGGTCTGTTCAGGAGTTCTATATCTTCCTGACTGAGTTTTGGTAGGTTGTGTGTTTCTAGGAATTAGTCCATTTCCTCTATATTTTCAAGTTTAGGTGTGTAGAGATTTTCATGGTATTCACAGATATTGTGTATATCTATGGTATCAGTAGTATCTGTATCAGAGATCAGTATCATCTCCTCTTTCATTTCTGATTGAGCTTGTTTGGGTCCTTTCTTTTCTATTCCTGATTAATCTAGCAAGAAGTCTATCAGTTTCATTTATCTTTTCTTTAACTTTTAAAAGAGCCAAATTTTTGTTTCATTGATCCTTTGTATTGATGTTTTGTTTGTTTTCTATTTTGTTTAGTTCTTCTCTAACTTTAGTTGTTTCTTTTCTTCTCCTGGCTTTGGGTTTTGCTCTTTCTTTACTAGTTCCTTGAGACATGTCATTAGATTGTTGATTTGTGATCTTTTTGTCTTTTCGATGTAGGCATTTAAGGCTATGAATTTTCCCCTTAGGAGTGCTTTTGCTGAATCCCAGGAACTCCCAGATAAAGCAAACCCTACTAGATCTAAGCAAAGAGATAAACAGCAGCATTGTAATTTCTGGGACTTTAATAACCCATTGACAGAACTGGATGGATCATCCAAGCAGAAAATAAAGAACCACTGGACTTAAAAGGAAATCTAGAACAAATGGGCCTAATGGACATTTACACATTTTACTTACAAACTACTCACTACACATTTTTTTCATCAGCACATGCAACATTCTCCAAAATGGATATCTTAAGCCATAAAACATGTCTCCACAAATTCAAAAAAATTAAAAATCATGCCATGTTTCTTCTCAGAGCACAGTGAAATAAAACTAGAAATTAACTCCAAGAGCATCACTCAATTCTACAAAAAATCATGGAAAGTAAACAAACTGCTGCTGAATAATTATTGGGTCAATAATGAAATTAAGATGGAAATCAAAAGATCCCTTGAACTGACCAATAAAGGGAATACAAGCTATCAGAATCTATGGGATGGAGATTTTTTCTTTGCATTTTTCTTGGACACATTTTAAGTGAATGCCAGAATTTTGCTCTCCTTGGTGGCTGCATAGATTCGTCAGTCTAATTCTTGCCTACAAAGTATTGTGGAGCCAAGGGTAGTTTTAAACCTCAAATAGTCACAGGCTTTTTAAGGCAAAACATGGTTTCTTTGGTAGTATGACTTTCTCATAGAATGAAAAGGCTTTCCATTTTTCAGATTACTTTCATTTCCATGTACCAGTTACATCATCTATAGTTCTTTTCTAAGCATAATCCTTCCATCTGAGTTATTTCTCCTATATTGTCTTCAAAGTTATTTCTCTCTCAATTTAATGGTGAGTAATTTGAGATTATCTGGAACAGGAAGTAGAAATGCCACACCAGTTAAGTTTTTAATATCTATATTTATTTGTATTATTCTGAAAGTAGATAGTGTTTCTGTGGTGTTAACATATTGTTACTTATATCAGTAACTGCATTGGTTCATCAATTATTCTCTATTCTTGGGTGATGTGAAGAAAGCCAGATGGATGTCACCTTACATGTACCTGGATCTGTACTCTATCTGAGGAACTCCCAAAATATGAATCTAAGACTTTGTATAGAAGAACTACTTTTTTGTGTAGAAGGACTACTCTTTCTCTTCTCCTCCTGAAAATGAATGAAAAAATTTTATTTCCTCATGTTAACAAATTCTTCCTGGAATAAGAAGGATGCAGAGATCTTTGGTCTTTACCTTCTGGAATATAAATAAACATGTGGAGGGATGGGAGTGGATAAGACAAGCTCCTACCAGTTTACAACCTCTGGAATATCTACACAGCTGTGGGCCTCATTCCACTTTGAAAGAAAACACATCTCTTCCTGACATATATTATTTATTTAGTTATACTTTTACCCCCAAGTCTCGATGTTGTGGAAAAATTTCTGCAGGATAGGCACTAGTTCTTCCTTGTAGGTGTGGCAAAATTCGGGTGTGAAACCATCTGGTCCAGGACTTTTCTTTTTTAGGAAGGTTTTTTATTGCTGTTTCAATTTCAGTACTTGATATTGGTCTGTTCAGGAATTCTATTTCTTCTTGATTGAGCCTAGAGAAGCTGTGTGTTTCTAAGAAATTGTCCACTTCCTCCACATTTTCCAGTTTGTGCACATAGAGGTTTTTGTAGTATTCATAAATTATATCTTGTATGTCTGTGGCATCAGTTGTAATTTCACCTTTATTTTCCTGATGGAGCTTATTAGAGATTTTTCATTCTGTTTTTCATTAGTCTAGCCAATGGTGTGTCAATTTTGTTTATTTTTTCAAAGAACCAACTTTTTGTTTTATTAATCTTCCATATAGTTTCCCTGTTGTCAATTTCCTTTAGTTCTGATTTGATCTTAATGATTTCACTTCTTCTGCTGGGTTTGGGGTTGGTCTGTTCTTCTTTTTCTATCTCTTTGAGATGATTCATTAGGTTGTCTATTTGTGATCTTTTTGACTTTTGAATATAGGCATTTATGGAAATAAACTTTCCTCTTGGGACTGCTTTAGCTGTGTCCCACAGGTTTTGGTAACTTGTGTCACCTTTGTCATTTAGTTCAAAGAATCTTTTGATTTCCATATTGATTTCCTCGTTTACGAAGTGATCAGTGAGCAGAAGGTTTAGTTTCCATGACTTTGTGTGGAAATGAAAACTCCTGTTAAGATTGATTTCTACATTTATTCCATTGTGGTCTGAAAGGATACATGGTATAATTTCTATTTTTTTTAATTGTTTGAGATGTGCTTTGTGTCCTAGGATATTGTCAATTTTAGAGAATGACCCATGAGCTGATGAGAAGAACATATATTCAGTAGCTTAGGGGTAGAATGTCCTGTAAATGTCAGTCAGGCCCATTTGTTCTAGAGTTCTGTTTAAGTCCATTATTTCTTTGTTGATTTTCTGTTTGGAGGATCTGTCCTGTGCTGTAAGTGGGGTGTTAAATTCTCCGACTATTATGGTGGTGTTGTTTACCCATTTGTTTAGAACATGTAGAGTTTGATTTATGAATCTGGGTGTACCAAGGTTGGGTGCATATATATTTAGAATTGTTATGTCTTCTTGTTGAACTGTAACCTTCACCATTATATAGTGACCTTCTTTGTCTTTTATTACTTTTGTTGATTTAAAAACTAAGTTATCTGTAATCAGCACTGCCACGCCAACTTTCTTTTGGCTTCTGTTTGCTTGAAATATTGTTCTCTACCCCTTTACCTTTAGTCTAACTGCATCATTGCAGGTTAGATGTGTTTCCTGAAGGCAGCAGATACTTGGCTTTTGTTTTTTTATCCATTCGGCCAGCCTATGTCTCTTGAGTGGGGAGTTCACGCCATTCACATTTATTGAGATAACTGATAGGTGGGGAAGATTTCTGTTCATTATGTTCGATTGAACTTTGTTTCTTTGTATTCAAGAAGCAACAAGAACCATTGTGGTATCTTGGCTTTGATCTTTAGCTTTGAGTAGATTTACCTTCGTGAGTGTTAATTGTGCTGATCCGTTTGGGTAACACTGTTTTGAGTACTTCTTGAAGGGCTGGTCTTGTCTTGGTAAATTCCCTCAGTCTTTGCTTATCTGAGAATGTCTTGATTTCTCCTTAATATACAAAACTTAGTTTTGAATGTAATAAGATTCTAGGCTGGGCATTGTTCTGTTTCAAAAGAGTGAGAATGGAGTCCCAGTCTCTCCTTGCTTGTAAAGTCTCAGTAGAGAAGTCTGGCATTATTCAGATTGGCTTTCCTTTGTATGTTACTTGCTTCTTTTGTCTTATAGTTCTTAGAAGTGCCTCTTTAGTTGATATTTTGGTCAGTCTGATGACTGCATGTCATGACATCTTCCTGTTTGCATTGAATCTCCCAGGGGTCTGCTGAGCCTCTTGAACTTGTATCTGGAGATTTTGAGCAAGGCCTGGGAAATTTTCCTCAATTATATCTTCAAATAGCTTGTCTAACCCTTGAGTGTTTTCTTCTCCCCCTTCTGGTAACCCTATGACCCTCACATTAGGTTTCTTCACATAATCCCACATCTCTTCTAGGCTTTGCTCTTTCCTCTTGTTTCTCTGCTCTATCTCGGTGACTGCTTTATTTAATTGGTAGGTGTTATCTTCAATCTCTGAGATTCTTTCTTCTGTTTGATCTACCCTGTTCTTGAGGCTTCCCATTTTGTTTTGTAGTTCCCTGAATTGATTCTTCATTTCTAGGAGTTTGGTTAAACTTTTCTTCATTGTTTCAGTTTCTTTAGTGAACTTGTGTTCCAGATCCTGGAGTCTTTTTGTGTTTTCTCTGTGGTGGTTATCCAGTTGTTCTTGTAGGTCGTTGAATTTTCTTACAATCCACATTCAAAATTCCTCTTCTGTCATTTTGGTTACCTGGTTTTGGTTGGTGTCCATTTCTAAGGGGCTGGTGCTCCTCTTTGGGGGTGTGGTTTCCATTTGGTTCTTCGTATTTCTGGAGTTCCTTCGCTGATTTCTTCAGTGAAGGAACTCGATCAGTTGTTGCTTCTTGCCTTTAGGTTTTTGTTTGGGTATTGACATGCCCTGTTTAGTCTCTGAGCTGGTAAGTGGTATTTGTGGGTGAGATTCAACCACACCCTGTATGATGAGTCAGTAGGTGCAGTGAAAAGGGTGTGCAGAATATCCTCCCTGTCAGTAGATGGCAATTGCTTGGAGGAACAGGCTACACTGTTGCTTTTGGGTCCTGTATCCAGTTCTTGTTCCCCTGAAGAAGCACTCTAGTACCTCAGGTAGTCAGTGGGGCCCTGGGACTTCTGATGTAAACAGGTGGAAGAATATACCATGCTCAGGGGTCAGCAGAATCGACATTGTTAAAATGTTTATACTATCCAAAGTGACTTATAGAGTCAATGTAATCCCTATTAAAATACCATCATCATTTTTCACAGATATAGAAAAAATAATTTTACGCTGCGTATGGAACCAGAGAAGACCCTGTATAGTAAAATCAATCCTAGGCAATAAAAACAAAATAGGAGGTATCAATTTACCAGACTTCAAACTATACTATAAGGCTATAGTCATTAAAACAGCTTGTTACTGGCGCAAGAACAGGGACACCGACCAGTGGAACAGAACAGAGAACTCAGATATAAAACCATCCTCATATAGCCAACTAATCTTCGACAAACCAAACAAAAACATATACTGGGGAAAAGAATCCTTATTCAATAAGTGGTGCTGGTAAAACTGGATAGCCACATGCAGAAGACTGAAACAGGACCCACACCTTTCTCCTCTCACATAAATCAACTCATGCTGGGCATCAGACTTAAACATTAGGTGTGAAACTATTAGGATCCTATAGGAAAACGTTGGAAATACTCTTCTAGACATTGGCCTAGGCAAAGAATTTATGAAGAAGACCCCAAAGGCAATCAAAGCAGCAACAAAAATAAATAAATGGGACTTGATCAAATTAAAAAGCTTCTGTGCAGCCAAAGAAACTGTCAAGACAGTAAACAGACAACCCACAGAATGGAAGAAAATTTTCGCAAGCTACTCATTCGATAAAGGGCTGATAACTAGAATCTATTTAGAACTCAGGAAAATCAGCAAGAAAAAATCAAACAACCCTATCAAAATGTGGGCAAAGGACATGAACAGAAATTTTTCAAAAGAAGGAAGAATAAAGGCCAAAAAACATATGAAAAAATTGCTCAACATCTCTAATCATCAGGGAAATGCAAATCAAAACTGCAATGAGATATCACTTAACTCCAGTGAGAATGGCCTTTATCACAAAGTCCCCAAACAATAAATATTGGCGTGGTTGTGGAGAGATAGAAATATTCCTACACTGCTGGTGGGACTGCAAACTGGTTCAGCCTGTGTGGCAAACAATATGGAGATACTTTAAAGCAA
>VSMD01122754.1:0-40714 GCA_008750895.1 Mirza zaza | reverse complement strand
TGATAACTAGAATATACTTAGAACTCACAAAAATCAGCAAGAAAAAATCAAATAACCCTATTAAAAAGTGGGCAAAGGACTTGAACAAAAACTTTTCTAAAGAAGACAGAAGAATGGCCAACAAACATATGAAAAAATGCTCAACATCTCTAATCATCAGGGAAATGCAAATCAAAACCACAATGAGATATCACTTAACTCCAGTGAGAAGTGCCTTTATCAAAAAGTCTCCAAATAACAAATGCTGGCATGGATGCGGAGAGAGAGGAACACTCCTACACTGCTGGTGGGACTGCAAACTAGTTCAACCTCTGTGGAAAGCAATATGGAGATACCTTAAAGCGATACAAGTGAATCTACTATTTGATCCAGCAACCCCATTACTGGGCATCTACCCAAAAGATCCAGTGACACTCTACAAGAAAGACACCTGCACTCAAATGTTTATAGCAGCACAATTCATAATTTCAAAGCTGTGGAAACAGCCCAAGTGCCCATCAATGCAAGAATGGATTAATAAAATGTGGTATATGTATACCACGGAGTACTATTCAGCTCTAAGAAACAATGATGATATAGCACATCTTATATTTTCCTGGTTAGAGCTTGAACCCATACTACTAAGTGAAGTATCCCAAGAATGGAAAAACAAGCACCACATATACTCACCAGCAAACTGGTATTAACTGAGCAGCACCTAAGTGGACACATAGGTACTACAGTAATAGGGTATTGGGCAGGGGGGAGGTGGGGGGGCGGGTATATACATACATAATGAGTGAGATGTGCACCATCTGGGGGATGGTCATGCTGGAAACTCAGACTTGTGGCGGGAGGGGGGAAAGGGCATTTATTGAAACCTTAAAATCTGTACCCCCATAATATGCCGGAATAAAAAAAAAGTTACATATAAAATAAAAAAATTTTGCAGAACAAATCCTTTTATTTTTATTAATACATTTTTGTTCATCTTTTATATTTTTATTTTATTTTTTAAATGAACGTATTTAAAATGCCAAATAGCAAGTTTCAACAAAATAATCTTCCCAGATTGACCAGCACAATTAGAGCATTGGTAAGCCCTAAGGGCTAAGTTAACAGCTGCTACACTCATGATTTAGTTCAAACTTCCCCCTCCTGACTGGTGTCACTACCATATGAGGCTGGTTGGCGAGAGTTTATGGGGGTCGATCACGCCAGTCTGTTACCAGCTTTTGACTGTGGTGCGCTGTGTTTCTGTTTGAAGTGGAATTTGTGAATAGTTGCACAACTTGACAGTATTTCTTAATTGTGTCTTCTTAACAGCCCATCATGTGAAAGACCACCAAGAGAATGCTAAAGGAAAAAAAAAACAGATTTTTAAATGAGAATTGGAAATTCCAATACTATTTTGTTTCTGCCAAAGATAAGATGATATGCTTGCTTTGAGATATTGCTATATCTACATTAAAGAAATTCAGTGCCACCAACATTATAACACTCATACGGTCCACAAATATTTTAAATTAGAGGGAGAGGTGTGAAAGGTTGTATTGCAGAAATTAAAAGATGAAAAGCAAAAGCAAAGATAATTCTTTCAAGCAGCAAGAACACCTGGAAATAATGTCACTGAAGCAGCTTATATAGTATAATAAGTGTATATTAATAGCTTATATACTTGGGGAAAAGAGGAAGCCATTCAGTGATGCAGAAATTGTGAAAGAATGCATTGTCAAAGTTGTAGGATTCTTAGACCCCCATAACGTTTCAAAGTACAAACAGCTGCCTCTATCAGGAAGAAGCATAACTGATCAGCAGCATGAATTAGCCTTCAACTGAACAGAACGACCTCATGCAATACTTCAAAAGGAAAATATATGTTATTTGATTGCTTTGGATGAATCAACTGATACTACTGACTCAGTGTAGGTTTTATATTTCATTCGGGTCATAACAGAAGATTTTCTTTGCTATGAAGAGTTACTTGTCTTGGGCACTCTTGCAAACAGAACACAGGGAATACGTAGCTTCAACAGTTTTCAAAATAAATGTCATGAAGTTGGACTGAATTTGGTAAATTTACTGAGTGTATGTACAGATGGTGCACTTTCCATGACAGGAAAACAAAAAGGGTTTATTGCACAGATTTAAAAAGTATTAACAGATCCAGACGCTCTCATTTCTTTTCATTGTATCTTGTATCAGCAAAATGTTTGAGGAAAGCTACTGTTTTATGTGACACCTTGCAGCGAGTTATAAGTATTAACTATTTTTGTGCAAATGCAACACGGCATCGTCAGTTTTCATAACATGCTAAAGTTGAAGGATGAGGTATTCAGTATAGATTTCTCATACCATTCTAAAGTGCATTGGCAATTGCAGAGACAGGTGTTAGCCATAATTATATTTAAATTTTTCAAATTTTTTAGAGCAATTTTTGTGAAGCCATGGATAAGTCAAAAATTAGTGTTATTTTTGAATATGAGTTCCATCAAGGAACCAATGCAGCACAGACAGCTAAAAATATCAACAAAGTGTTTGGGAAGGATGTGGCTAATGAACACACAGTATGTCAATGGTTTAAGAAGTTCCGCTAATGATTTTAATTTTGAAAATGAGCCACTTGGGCAACCTGAGACCAAGGTGGGTAATGCTGAGCTGAAAGCTGTAGTGGAAGCAAATCCATCTCAACCTACACGTGCATTAGCAGCAAGGTTTGACGTTACTATTCCAACAATATTGGACCATTTAAAATAAATCAGCAAGGCAAAGAAGCTTGATAGATGGGTTCCACACAAATTAAATGAGTGTCAGAAGAGAAATTGTCTCAAAGCTTGCCTTTCTTTGCTGTCACAACATAAAGGCAAATCATTTCTACACTGTATTGTTAAGTGTGATGAAAAATGGATTCTTTTTGACAATCTCAAATGTTCGGTACGATGGCTGGATAAAGATGAAGTGCCCAAACACAGTCCCAAACTGATTATTCATCAAAAAAAAGCTAATGGTGTCTGTTTGGTGACCCAGCACTGGTATTATCCACTACAGCTCCATCAAACCTGGTCAATTGATTATAGTGAATGTCTTTGACAACCAACTGGATGAAACGATGAGGACACTTGCTATTAAGCAGCTGAGATTGGTCAATAGAGACAGCCCAATCCTCTCACAAGACAACGCTCAACCACATGTCACACGAATAACGCCGCTCAAACTACAGAGGCTGGGCTTAGAAACTCTGTCATCCACTGTATTCATCAGCCTTTACAACATCTGATGACCACTTCTTCCAGGCTTTAGACCGCTTCTTGCAAGGAAAAATATTCAATTCTCAACAAGCCATGGAAAACGCCTTTTGCAATTTCACCGCCACTCGCTCTCCAGGCTTCTTCACTGCTGGCATAAACAAGCTACCATTAAGATGGCAAAAGTGTGTGGATAGTTTAGGTGCATACTTTGATTAACCGTACTGCTTTTTGTTTGAGATATAATTAACTATTGCTTCTTGTTTGAGATATAACAAACTACACTTTTGATTCAAAATTGGACATTTCATATTTAATGACCTAAAATATCTCTGTGAGAACAGTTAGTTCAATTTTATGAAGAACAGAATCAGCAATGTGAACTATTAAAGGAAGATTTCTATAGGAATACAGCATTTCTGTGTGATATATCAAATCAAAATGACTTGAATATTTCATTGCAAGGTAAAACTACATCTATATATGATATGCGGCAAAAAATCCAAGCATTTCAAAACAAGCTATCTTCTTTCAAACACTTCTTCCAAAGGAAATTTTGGTTGAACATTTTCCCCAGTTAGCAAAGGTCACTGATGAGCAGGATGATATATGTGAATCATTTGAAGAATATGCAGCTGTTATAGATTTATTAATTGGAGAATACAATGAAAGGTTCACTGACTTTGAGAATCAGGACATCACACTCAAATCAGCATTTTAGCCTCACCTAGTTGATATCACCAAGTCACCTAAAGAACTACAGATGGACTTGACTGAGTTCTCAGTAGATGACATTTTAAAGTCTTTGTTTGATGCTAAGAGAGATCCAATTGAAATATGGAAAAATACAGTAGAATACCCACACCTATGGCAACATGCCTGAAAAATGCTTTCACGCGTTTCAACCACTTATTGCTGCAAATCTACATTCTCCTACCTAACCCCAATCAAGATGCCCTTAAGGTCACAAATGACTGATGCCCATCTAGAGGATCAGCTGAAACTGCGGACCTCAATTCAAATGCTTTCCAACAAAAAGCAGACACAACAAAGTCAGTTAAAGATTAGTTAACCTGAAAATTAAAAAGTAGTTTTCATCTTTTTGAAATTATTAAGTACATTGTAGATATATTTTTCCAAAGCAATGTACATTTTTAAGTATATCTGAGTTTCTTGAATTTGGCCTTCTTTGATTATAGCTAAATTAATGTGGCCTTCCAGCATGAAAAGGTTTCCCACCCTTGGTCTAGGGGTAACTGGAAAGAACACATGGAAATTTCATTGGGTGATGAAAATGTTCTCTCTCTTGATTTGAGTGATGGTAACACAAGTGTATACTTTTTAGTAAATTTTAATTTTGAGAAATATTCTTTTCAACTTATAAAAGAGTTGCAAAGCTAGAACAATGAACTCCTGTATTTCCTTCATCCATATTCACCAATTGTATGGTGTATACATTTGTTGAAATTCATTGAACCATATGCTTAATAGCTGGGCATTCTACTGGGCATAAAGGTTGTCTTAATACAGGGTGAAAATAGGCTATTTTACTGAAAAGTTTCTCAGAAGTTGTTAAATCTCCAAAAGAACGTTGTATACATTATGTATTACTTCCTAGATGTTTTTGGAAGAGAAACCTAGTTTTCAATGAAAACTTGCTGTGCCAGTGTCCTGAGGAATGGTCATTGGGACTCAATGCTATTCTCAGCCCTGAGTGCTCACTGGGACCACTCGGGGAACTTTTAAAACCTTGTGAAGTTCAGGCTGCACCTCAGAGTGAAAAAATTAGACTACTGGTGGAGCCAAGGCATCAACCTATTTAAATCCCAGGTGATTACAAGGTGTAGCCATGGCTGAGAACCACTATTTTATGGAAACATCTCCTCTCTTTTAAGCATCTACACTTGCCCAGTTAGACAATGGCTCACATTTGGTAAACATAACTGCCAAGTCCAACGATCTGGTGTCCGCACTCAGAGGATACCTGTACTGGGAAAAGAGGTCTATCTTCCTGGCTAAGGCCCACCTGGCTGGCTCTCTGACTTTGAGACTCTGGATTCTGCCCTCCGGACCCCTATTTCCTGCCTGCAATTCATTGCAGTGACTGACCTCTCTGGACCAGGTTTCCTATTTTCTTCCAGCCCTGCTCTATGCTAGTAAATGATCTGATTGGCTGTTGGGCCCCTGTCATGTGACCATCACCCAATGAGAACAAGGCTTTGGTCCCTTGGGCCCTTCAGTCTATATTCTGAACTTTCTCACGGGCCATCCTGCTTCCCACTGTTTCCAGACCTGTTTCTGATCTCAGCTCCTGGTCTCTTGCCTCATTCTTGACCATAGTCTCAAACTGACCTCTTGACTCTGATACTGCTGGTTGGGCCCCGGTGTAGGCTGCCAACGCGCCTGTATGTCATGCATCAATCGCAGTAGTTTCCTCTACCCTCCCTGGGTAGAGGGAACTTTCCAACCTAAACCAGGACCCCTTTCAGGTGCCGGCGGGGGGAGCCCCAACTTAGGAAAGAGATTGGGGCAGTTTCTCCCTACCTTAGCTAACCTCCCTGGTCTCACCTACATGTGCAATTTGGCCCTGACCACTCCGTCTTGGCTGGGCTTGCCCCCTGACCTGGCCTGGCCAGCCTTATGCTGTTGGACGCCACAAGGAATTGCGCATTAGGCCGAAGCCATTGTATCAGGTTTCTGTGTGCTTCTGCGGGGCTGCTGTCTGCCCCGCATTCCATTCCACTGACCATGTGGTGCATTCTCGGTGCAGGCGGCTAGATGAAGCGCGTATCAGAAAATACAGCTGCTCTCCCCTTGCAACTCCAAGTGCCCTCTCTGTCATCTGCCTCCCTTGGCTCAGGCCTGCCCCTTCCTGGCGTGGGTCAGAGCTTTGATCCAGGGTTTATCTTCGTGTCTATTCGTGGTTTGTACCTGCCCCTAGCCTCAAACCCATGTCATAGATCCCTCCAAGGGGTATGGAGAAGCCACATTCCTGACATGGGGTTCGCGGACATCTGCTGTTTTTGCCTGCCCAGTCTCCACTCCCTTCTCCTGGTAACGACACCCAACTTTTGCTTGGGGGAACCAATGTTCACTTCCAATCAGAAATAACACCGATCCGCCATACACGTAGAGCGTCCCTCCCTTGACCAAGGCGAGGAGGGCAGAAGTCTGAGATTAAATCATTCAAATGCTTCCTCTCTGAAACTTGAGTGGAGCAGAGCAGGAAAAATTTTAATAGGGCTAAAAATAGTCAAACCTACTTATCTCAAAGGGTAATGCTTTTTTTGTTTCTACCACCTAAAGCCTCTGAAATCTCTGTTCTTTTCTAAGATTTATTCTTTCATCCTACATTTTCTTCAATTCCCAGAGCTTCTTTTTTATAGTACCAAGAGCTGGTTCTATTGTTTCTAACCAATAGATACAACTAGTTTACAGTCGACCTTTTTCCTTAGGATTTTACGAAATTATTTTATAAGGGTGATTTATATCACAGGATTTCACTAAAGGGCTGTGGAGAAGAACTAGCCCAAAAATCTTCCTGTTGAATCTGCATATTGTACAGATGAGGACTGAGAGCTCAGGAATTTGGGTAACATGCAGTGTCCTGGTCATCTGCTTAACTGATTTCATATTAGGAAAACTGTCTATGAGTCACTTCTAGATGGAGGGGGAAGGAAGCATTTATTTAATATTTAGAGCCTCCCCCATCCTGTAACAAAATGTGAATAAATTTATTTACCTAAATTTTCTTTCTTTTCTTTCTTTCTTTTTGGAAGGAAATCACTTTATCTTAATTATCTCACACATAACATCACAACAGCTCATTTAAGGAGGCCACACCAACATTTGCCCAGCCCCCAATTCTTTATCATCTCAATGAACTACACAGTAAGAACACCTTCGTCCACTGCAATTCTGAAGCAAGGACGCTATCAAATGACAGAGGAGAGGTTTAACTGATGGTTTTACACTTCGTACTTTCACTATCAATGACTTCATTAACTTGCTCTTGAGAGCTGATTTTTCCATTTCTTCCATTTGAACTTCTTGATTAGGATAATCCGTTTGCAAGTCTGCACTGTTTCAGCACTTCACTGAAACCCTCACAGAGCTTTTGGTCGCTCTGGTGCTGGGCACAGTCCCCAAACTGTTTTATCTCATAGAAGCAAAGGCCCGCCTGCTGCTGCTGTGGCAGCGGGCTTCCCTGAGGCTCCTGGTAAGTGACGTCAGGGTTTGAGGGCTCAGCATTACGTCCTCCACTGAAGCCCTCAGCGGTGGCATGACCCAGTGTGTGCTCGACTGCAGTGCCCAGAGCCACACCTGCTGCAGTGGTCGCCATCTGGGCCACGAGACCTGAGAGCTGGCCGCCAGGAGCAGCGGCAAGTGAGCCAACTGCAGACGCTGGGGCAGACGCTGGCTGAGCTGCTGGTGCTGGCCTGGGTGCAGTTCTTATCCGAGGTGCCTGGCTGGCTCAAGGGGGGACGTAACTTCAGTTTCCATGTGGCATTGTAAGTGCTGGGGGCTGGGAGGTAGGGAGGTTGGAGCCTAGAACTGTGAAGATCTGCGAAGAGCCCAGTGGCTTTGGCCTACCTAAATTTTCTTGAAACCACCTCTCAGAGTTTCCAAACTTCACAAGAGGTGTTTTTTTTTTTTTTTTAAGAACTGCTCTCTGATTTATATTTGGTAACTGAAAATAAAGGAATTTGTTCAGATTTTTCAATTCCTCATAAAATCCTCTAGTTATAGGGGACAAAGTATCTTCTTTTTTGCTTCTGAAAGGAACTGTTGTAATTATTATCATCTATTACCTCCCAATATATATTGTGCACTTCACTTGCAAAGATAACATTCTCGATCCATCATGAATATATTAATCTATGTAACTGGAGTGGTCTTTACAGGGTGAAAAGAATGTCAAGTCTTCGTACCTGTATAATCCTAGCCAAGGTAATTGTTTAACATTCCTGAGCCTCCATATCCTTGTTTGTAAAGCAGACCAAACCAGGGACACCTATGTCATAGAGACCCAGGGCAGGGTAGGTGAGAAAACATTAACTCCTCCTGCTCAGAGCCTGGCCCGTCATAGACAAACAAATATATGTTGAATGAGGCATTTGTGTATTACTTCCTAGGTCCATTTTGCTCTCCCAAAAATGCTTTCTTAAAATCACATAGCAGGCAGATTATATAAAATTGTCCCTGGGACTTAATCACAGAAAATTCTCCTGACAAAGTACATTTTGGAGTATTTGGTCCAGGAACATAGCCAGTGATTTTGCAAGCATATCTCTCCAGCAAAAACAAGGCCTCTGTACAAAGGAACGTCCCATTCCCTTGGCTTCTTGTCTGCTTTGGTTTGCTCGAACTTCTGCAGACGTTCAAGCTCAACTCGAAAGACACTGGGTTCTAAACTCTAAACCCATGGTCTTCCTAATGGAGGACACTGAGGTACAGGGGAGACAAAGCGTGCAGCTTGCCCAATAACAGGATTTCAAAAGGAGAAGAAGCCAGGGCGAGGTGAAGAGTGCCTGTAGTCCCAGCTACTCAGGAAGCTGAGATGGGAGGATCGCTTGAGCCCAGGAGTTCAAGGTTACAGTGAGCTATGATTGCACCACTGCACTCTAGCCTCAGTGACAGAGAGAGACCTTGTCTCAAAAACAAAAACAAAACAAAAGAAAACAAAAAATAGGAGAAGAAAAAGACTTTTCAGCCCTCTTACTCCCCTGCTCCCCAACACTTGAGGAATTATGCCAAATCAAGGAATAAACTTCCCGGATAAAGAAACGATAGAGAAACTTGTCTGATTTTAGGCAACCCTTCAGTGTATGAAGACTATGGAAAACGTAAGAAGAGGTAGCAGCGTCTAAGAGTGAGCACTTGGGATGTAGACTATAGTTCCATACAGCATCAGCCACAGCCAAAGAGTCTGAAGGAAGTTTTTCTTCCTTATCCGGCTAATCTCCTCTCCGTGTCTGCTAATGGATACATTTTATACCCACGTGAAACTGAAACATACTAAAACAAAAATAAATAAATAAACATACTATGTTGATATGATTTATTTTGGTCTTCCAGTTAATACCTATGCCATAAAAATTTTAAGTAATTAAGAGATAGTTTTCATTTTTTAAAAAGCCCAACCTACTATATTTGATGAAATAAAAAAGAAAAGAGATTTAAATCAGCAATAGTATAATTATTGTCCAAATAGACTGTAAATGTCGATATGCCAAATAAGACACCTGGGTAGTGTGTATGTTCCAGTTTCACATAGATACAACATTTTATAGGGAAAGAACTGAAACCACAGGGAAGTAACTTGACTAAGGCACAGGCTGGTGTCAACTCTGGAAATTTTCTTACTTCCCTGAAAGTTGTCATTCCAAACCTCTTCCCACAAATTGAATTTTAATGTACACACAATTGGTTTCCTGAATTACTAGGTTTTCCCACTAAATCTGCCCTAATTTTAGCATTCTCTGAATAATTCATACACCATGTATTTGTTGCATGGTGACTAGTTCCAGGCACTGTTCTAAGAAGTGAACAAAATAGACCAAGAACCTGTATTCAGGGAGCTTATATTCTAGTGTGAGAAGGGCAGGCAATAAACCAGAAAATAAGGAAATATATAATATATCAGATGCTAATAAGTGCTCAAATAAAGCAGAATAAAAATGATGGAGATCCAACTTCTAGGTATATACCCAAGAAAAATGATAACATATATCTATGCAAAAATTTGTTCACAAATGTTCTTAACACCATTGTTCATAATAGCCAAAACGTTGAAAGAACTCAAAGATCCATCTACTGATAAATGAAGAAATAAAATATGGTATATCCATACTATGGAATATTATCTGTCAAGAAGAAGCAATGAAGTACTGATATATGCCACAACATGGATGCTCTTGAAAACATTATGCAAAATGAAAGAAGCCAGTCACAAAGGATTACATGCATATTGTATGATTCCATTTGTATGAAAAGTCCAGAATAGACAAATTATGAAATTGAAAGAAGATGAGATTAGTGGTTTGCTATGGTTGGGGGCTTGGGGTAATTCATATGTGGAGTGTGGTGATGACCAAAGGGTGCAGGGTTTCTTTTTGGGGTAATGAAAATGTTCTGCAATTGAATGGTGATAGATGCACAACTCCGTGATTATACTAAAAGTCCATTGTATACTTTAAATGGGTGAATTATATGGGATGTGCATCATTATATTATACCTCAATAAAGCTATTTTTAAAATAATGGCTAATAGTGGGGTGGGAGTGGGTTGCTACTGTTTTATGAAGGGTCAAATAAGGTCACTGACAAAGTGAAATTTGAGCAGAGACTGCAAGGAATTGAGGAAGTGAGCCTGTGGATACCCGGGAGAACAGCATTCTAGACAGAAGAGATAGCAAATGAAAAGGCTCTGTGGTGAGTAAAAGATTCAGAGGCTGACAACTGACCTACAAAGGAAAACCCATCAGGCTAACAGCAGACTTCTCAGCAGAGGAGACCTTACAAGCCTGAAGGAATTGGGGCCCCATTTTTAGTCTTCTTAAACAGAACAACTGCCAGCCAAGAATTTAGTATCCTGCAAAACTAAGTTTAATAAGTGATGGAGAAATAAAGACTTTTCCAGATAAGCAAACACTAAAGTAGCAAACACTACTTTCCAGTAGCAAACACTACTAGGCCTGCCCTACAGGAAATGCTCAAAAGTGTATCACTATACATGGAAAAGCACAACAGATACTCACCAGCATAAAAATACCCCAAAGTTAAAGCTCATAGCTGTTATAAAACAATAGCACAAGAGAGGAAACAAAAGAACAAGGTATCATCCAACATGATGAACAGAACAGTATCCCACAAATCAATAGTAACACTGAACGTGAATGATCTTAACACCCCACTTAAAAGACATAGACTGCCTGAATGGATGAAAACACCACAACCCAATTTTACACTGTCTCCAAGAAACACATCTAACTTGCAAGGACTCACACAGACTCAAGGTAAAGGGATGGAAAAAATAGTCCCTGCAAATGGAAACCAAAAGCAAGCAAGTATAGGCATTCAGATATCATGCTGAATGATCCCTGGGTCAATCATGAAATTAAGATGAAAATCAAAAGATTACTAATAACAGTCAAGCTGAGAATCAAATCAAGAACTCAATACCATTTATGGTAGCTAAAGAAAATAAAATACCTAGGAATATACTTAACCAAGAAGATGAAAGATTTCTACAAGGAGAACTACAAAATATTGATGAAAGAAATCATAGATGATATAAACAAGTGGGAAACCATCCCTTGCTATGGCAGAATCATCATTGTTAAAATGTCTATTCTGCCCAAAGTGATTTACAGATTCAATGCAATCCCCATCGAAATACCAACATCATATTTCACAAATATAGAAAAAAATGACCATAAGCTTTATTAGGAACCAAAAAAGAGCACAAATAGCCAAAGCATCTTAAGCAAAAAGAAAAAATCTGGAGACGTCCCAGACTTCAAAGTACCTGACTTCAAAGTATACTACAAGGCTATAATAGCCAAAACAGCACGGTACTGGTATAAAAGTAGAGACATAGACCAATGGAATAGAATGGAGAACCCGGAAATAAAACAATCTACCTACAAGCAACTGATCTTTGACAAAGAAGACAACAACATACATTAAGGAAAGGCATACACCATTCAATAAATGGTACTGGGAAAAAAGGATAGCCATATGCAGAAGAATGAAACAGGACCCCCATCTCTTGCTGTGTATAAAAATTAATTCAACTTGGAAAAAGACTTAAATGTAAGGTATGAAACCATAAAATTTCTGGAAAAAAATGTAGGAAAAACTCTTCTAGACATTGGCCTAGCCAAAGAATTTGTGACTAAGAACCCAAAGACAAATACAACAACAATAAAAATATATAAATGGGACTTAATTAAGTTAAAAAGCTTCTGCACAGCAAAGGAAATTATGAACAGAGTAAACAGACAACCCACAGAATGGGAGAAAATATTCACAAACTATACATTTGCCAAAGGTCTAATTTCCAGAATCTATGAAGAACTCAACCAAATCAGTTAAGAAGAAAACAAACAACCCCATCAAAAAGTGGGAAAATGACATGAACAGAATTTTTTGAAAGAAGACAGATTGCCAACAAACATATGAAAAAATGTTCAACATCACTAATCATCAGAGAAATGCAAATTAAAACCACAATGAGATACCACTTTATGCTTGTCAGAATGGCCATTATTAAAAAGTCAAAAAACAATAGATAATGGCATGAATTCAGAGAGAAAGGAACACTTATACATTGTTAGTGGGACTGCAAGTTAGTACAACCTCTATGGAAAACAGCGTGGAGATTCCTCAAAGAACTAAAAGTAGATCTACCACTCAACTCACCAATCCCACTTCTGAGTATCTACCTAAAGGAAAATAAGTCATTTAAAAAAAAAAAAAAAACACACCTGTACTCAAATGTTTATCACAGCACAATTGACAGTTGTAAAGATGTGGAATCAACCTAAGTGCTCTTCAATTTACGAGTGGATAAAGAAAATGTGGTAGGACAGGCGTGGTGGCTCACACCTGTAATCCCAGCACTCTGGGAGGTCGAGGTGGCAGATCGCTGAAGGTCAGGAGTTCAAAACCAGCCCGAGCAAGAGCAAGATCCGTCTCTACTAAAAATAGAAAGAAATTAATTGAACAGCTAAAAATATATAGAAAAAATTAGCCGGGCATGGTGGCACATACCTGTAGTCCCAGCTACTTGGGAGGCTGAGGCAGCAGGATCACTTGAGCCCAGGAGTTTGAGGTTGCTGTGAGCTAGGCTGACACCATGGCTCTCTAGCTTGGGTAACGGAGTGAATCTCTGTCTCAAAAAAAAAAAAGAAAATGTGGTATACACACACACACACACACACATACACACACACACACACACCATGGAGTACTACTCAGTCATAAAAAGAAATGAAATAATGTTTTTTGCAGCAACTTGGATGGAACTAGAGACTATTATCTAAGTGAAGCATCTCAGGAATGGAAAATCAAACACTACATGTTCTCACTAATAAGTGGAAGCTAAACAGTGGGCACAAAGAGAAGTAAAAGACATTGGGAACCAAGAAGAGGAGTGGCTGGGAGGTGGGTGAGGGAAAAAAACTTACCTATCAGGTAGAATGAACATTATTCAGGTGATGGGCACACTAAGAGCCCTGACTTAAGCATTATACAAGGTTTCTACATAATAAAACATTCATATTCCCTTAATATTTATATTGAGATGCTAGAGGAACAGCAAGTAGGTCACATGGCTATAGAGAAAGCAAAGCAATAGGAGATTAAAGAGTTAACCAAGTGGGGTGGGAACGCATTGGCCAGGCCTATAAACCACTGAACTTTGGCCTTGTTCAGAATGAGATGGGCAACCACTGGAGAATTTTGAGCAGAGATGTGGCATGATTTTTCACTCTGCTGTCCCTGTGATAGATCAGAAAACTAATTGGTTTCATAACAGTATTCAAAAAAAAGTTTTGGCTTTACTTCTGGACTTAAAGTTCAGAATACAAACAGAACCAGGGCAGGGGTCCCCCCTCACCCAGGCCTGCTGAGAGCGCTGCCTGGGCGACACTGTCAGAACCAGTGAAGAGCCAGGAAGGAGCCGAGAGCTCTGAGGCTAGATCTGGTCTAGTCTTCATCTGGTCTTGGCAAGTCTTGTAAAAACTTTCTTTATGAGATGAGACAGCCATCGGATTAACCAGTAATTGTATTTGACACTAAAAATGCCAGGCCATAAAAGGATTATCTAATATAACTGGAAGCTTCCGAGACCAGTGATAGAGATGCACACTGGAAGCTGACTTCTGAGTCCCTGCCTAAACCAAACGGAAGGCAGAGGGAAGATAAGTGACTGAGTTCATGGACTTTAAAATTCATGTGTCTATTCTTAGCTTCTCTCTCTGCATAGTGCTTTTTACCAAGAGACACTGAGGGAATGAATGAGGGTAGAAAGGGAGGTGGAAGGAAGGAAGTGAATGAAGTTTATTTACTTTAATGATGACTTATAATTACCTTGTTGTTTTTCAGAACTAATTTTAAAATATTTGCTTCTTCCTTTACATGTCAAATCAAACTGCTTGAAAAATACATTCTAAAAAATCCTATTTTCTGTGGGTGAAGTTTAAGGAACAGATTTTTCCCCCTTTAAAATATATTCTGCTTAGCTAACTTTACTATTGACAATTTGCATTTACTTAAATAAAAGAAATAATAGGACTGCGTACAAGATATTTTGACAGCATAACTAATGGTCTAGTTACTAGAGAATTATGTTATAGGAGGTGAGCAATGCCCTCTCGAGTCCAATTGTTCTCAGTATCCCAGATGGCATTCAACAGGAAAACAGGAAATGCTGGTTGAATGGATGAATTTAGAGTGCTAGGTAATGTATTAAATACTTTTTCTGGATTCCTAAAAATGAGCCAGACAAAATGCAACCAATAACTCTGCATGCACTCTAGAAAAAATATGGAAAATTAAGATGGATAACATACTGTAGAGAGATTCTCCTTGAGTATGCTCATTATTCTTGAGAGAACTGAAACAACTATGGGGAAATAAGAGCCTGGAGTTGGTTTTATCAGGGGATCAGGAACCAGACAGAATAGACTAGGTGTTCTGGACGCTCATGGACCCAGGTGAAGAGGTGTGGCATTTGCATGGTTAAGATGTAGGTGAGTTCAAGGACTACGGCTGTGCAAGCAGTCTGAACCGGGGGTCAGCTTTTATCTTTTCCCACCTTTGACTACACGTCTCTCATTAACTCTCTATTTCTCTCTCTTGTCCCCTTTCCCTCTCTTCCACTTTCTCTCTCTCTCTCTCTCTCTCTCTCTCTCTCTCTCTCTCTCTCTCTCTCTCTCTCTCTGTTATATACCAAATTGAAGCCTGTTTGTATTGACTGCTGTCTCTACTGAAAAAAGTTTTATGTTCCTGTGTATATTTTTCATCCATTCTTATGCAGGTCGCCTGGGGAAAAAGAACAAAAACAAGAAACAGTAAGCTCTGTGCTAACTTTTAAAAATGGCCAACTGAAAACAATTTTATCTTATAAGTAGATTCCTTCTTTTTAGTGGATCAATGACTTTTGACAGGGGGAAAAAAAAATAAAACCTTCCCATTGGCTCCAAATTTACACAAAAGTGCTCAAAAAGATTCTTTCAGTCAGGAAGAAAAATTAGCAAGAGGAGACAGCCACCCTATTTGTATTATATAATAGACAGAAATTGGCCAGGTATGGCAGCTCATGCCTATTATCCCAGCACTTTGGGAGGCCAGGGTGGGAGGATGGCTTGAGGCCTGGAATTCAAGACCAGTCTGGGAAACATAGCAAGACCCCACCTCTACAAAAATTTTTTAAAAACTAGCTGGGTGTGATGGCACATCTATGTACTCCTAGCTACTCAGGAGACTGAGGTAGGAGGATCACTTGAGCCCAGAAGTTTGAGGCTGCAGTTAGCTGTGATCACACCACTGCACTTAAGCCTGGGCCACAGAGTGAGACCCTGTCTCTAATAAATAAATAAATAAATAAAGACAGACAGAAATTGATTTTTGATAAGGAAGCAAGCAGCTGTAAACACTGACGTTCAGCTTTCATGAGACATGGTTGCTCTATTTTAGGGTTCTTGCCAAAGCTGGAGCAGGTGCTAAGTTTTTTCTTTATTTTTAATCACTCATAGCTCACAGGGGTTTAACTGGCCAGGATGAAGCTGACGCTCAATGGGCTTATGCCCAAATGGGCTGCTGTTCAGGCAGCACAATGACCAGACCAGCTTGATGCTCTGATACAATTCTCAAAGCCCTTCTGAAATAGTTGGCTAGGCAGACTCCCACTCACGTTAAAATTAGAATCGCACCTGCCACGTCCAGCATGTGTTAAGTTTCTGAAAATACTAGAGAAGGAAGATAACAAAAATATTCATACCAATGTCCTTAAAGAGACTGTAGTTCTAGGACTTTGGGGTGGGGGTGAGAGGGTAAGGGGGTGAAAATAATCAATTGCCTTTGCTTTGAATGTATTCCAATCAATGTATGACTGAGAGAATTTTTTGAGGCGAATCATGGCAAAATATTTTTCCCCACAACTTTATAGTTTTCCAGTATAAATTTTATTTTGCCCAACTTCTGAGTCCCTTTACTTCTTTGTAAAATTTTACTTAGAGCCAGGTGCAGTGGTGCACGCCTGTAGTCCCAGCTATTTGGGAGGCTGAGGCAGGAGGATCACTTGGGCCCAGGTGTTCCAGTCCAGCCTGCATGATATAGCAAGACTCTGTTTCTGTAAAAAATAAAACAAAAAATTTTACTTAAATTTTTACTCAAAATTTTGCTAAGAATAGAAAGCAATACAGAAAAAATATGGAAGAAAATAGAAAAAATTAGCCAGGCATGGTGGTGCACACCTATAGTCCCAGCTACTTGGGAGGCTAAGGCAGGGCTCCTTGAGCCCAGGAGTTTGAGGTTGCTGTGAGCTAGGCTGACAACATGGCACTCTAGCCTGGGTGACAGACTGAGACTCCATCTCAAAAATAAAATAAAATAACAAAAAATAAAAATTCAAAAATTTTTCATCCTCTCTGACAAGTCAGTTCAACAAGATGAGTAATGGAAGTTTATGAAACTACTGGACTAAAGAATCTTTATTTCTGCTGAACTGGAGATCTACGTGGGGCCGCCATATGGAGAGTTAGTTTAAGAGAGAGAGAGTCTTGGTCTGTTTTCTTTTGCTATAGCAGAATACCACAGACTGGGCAATTTATAAATACATTTATTTCTTACGGTTTTGGAGGCTGGGAAGTCCAGGGTCAAGGGGGTACATCTGGCAAAAGCCTTCTTACTGCCTCATAACATGGTGGAGGGCATCACATGGCAAGAGGGCAAGAGCATGTCAACTCAGGGCTCTCTTCCTCTTCTCATAAAGCCACCAGTCCCACCATGGGGCCCCATCCTGATGAACTTATCTAATCCTAATTACCTCCCAAAGGCTCCCACCTCCAAATACCATCAACATATGAATTTGGGGATTAAGTTTCCAACATATGAAATTTGGGGGACACATTCAAACCACAGCAGAGAATAAAGCCAGCACAAAGGAAAATAGGGCTGAGAAAGGGGGAGAGAGAGGGAGAGAGGAGTCCAGATCCTGATCACATAGAATGAACACCTGGATCCAGCTATGTCTAAAGCAAGCACAGCCTTTGATTTTGCAGGTAAATGTACTGACTTCTTTGTTACTTAGGCAGTTTGAACTGTATATCTTATCACTTGCAATTTGAAAAGTCCTGATTGAACTTTGTCATTTAATTTAAGGATTTAATGAATATATATTGAGCATCAGTTATGTTCCAGGCCTATCCTAGGAAGTGCTGGAGATTTAGATTTGAACATGATAACTTCTTTTATTTACAAATTAAACATTTGAAAACTTCACTTTTTATTAACATTGGACACATTGATACATCTGTGCTTTC
Source organism: Mirza zaza (assembly GCA_008750895.1). Lineage (NCBI taxonomy): Eukaryota > Metazoa > Chordata > Mammalia > Primates > Cheirogaleidae > Mirza > Mirza zaza. Next base: position 22,938 of record VSMD01122754.1, on the reverse strand, counting down.
TCTCTCTTTCTCTCTCATGCACACGCGCACACACACACACACACACGTGCGCGCGCGCTTATTCATTTTTTTCCTATGAAACATGACCATAAGTTGAAAAGATCAGCTTTACCCCAAACGTGTATCTCCTTAAAATTAGGGCAGTCTCATTATCAATTTCTGGAAATTTAACATTGATATATGGTCCTTATTCAAATTTCAGTGCCTGTGCCAATATTGAATGTATTTTTATTCTTCAATCCAGGATTTAATCCAGATCACCCATTACATTCAGTCCTGTCTCTTTAGTCTCTTTTCATCTGCGATGATTTATCAGCCTCTTATGGTATTTCATGACATTAACATTTTTAAAGAGCCCTTGCCTATTGTTTTATAGAATGCCCCTCACTTGAGATTTCTGCATGCCTTCTTATGATTAGAATGTGATTATGCTTTCTTGGCAGGAATACAGTGTAAATGGTGTGTCTCTTTTAATGCATCATAGGAGGGATCATCTGATGTTGGTTCATCCCATCCTGGGTGTGTTAACTTCGATCACTTGGCTGAAGTAGGATCTACCAGATTTAGGTAAAAGGACCAAAAGTTTTCCTATATGTCATCTATCTACCTACTTATTTTTTCATTTATTTATGTCATATGGGCTCACAAATTCCTATTTTATTTAACATGTTCTAATCTGTTACTAATGATATTTATTTTGATGCTCAAATTTTCCCTGATTTGGTCAGTGGGAGCCTCTTCAAGATGGCTTCTGAGACTTTGACAGGTCCTTGTCAATCTTTGGCCAATTCTTTGCACAACACGGTATTCATTTTGTATTTTCCCTGACCCAATGCTGGAATCAACTGTTTTTTTCCAAGAAGCTCTGATTCTTATTAGTGGGGAATGGAATTTAGAAATCAAGCAAGATCTGGGCACAAAGTGCGATTGGTGCTACTGGCTTGTGATTGCTTCTAGACCCTTTCAGCCAATATAGGTATGAAATCTACACCCATACATTTTTAAACCACGACTTTATAGTGATTCCTTTAATTCCAATCCAACAAATAGCAGCACAGGGTTCTTCATCTCTAGCTCCCATTTCATATTTGTTTTCCAATAACAAATATTCTGGTTTCCAAAAACTTCAGTATAAATTTAGTCATTTGTTCCATCCTACAATATTCACGAAATACTTTTAGAATTCCTACACTCATAGCACCATCAATAACAAAACTGCTAAGCAAAGTTCAAGATTTATTTGCAGTTCTTTCTGTCATTAGACTATGTTTATATGTTCACAATCCATAATTAAATAGTTCCCCTGTGTGTTTATATTATCCATTTGACATACAGTTCAATTCATTTTTGTTTGTATTCAATTTTAGTTATACCACCAACTTTGTTGATTTAATTTTTTTTGAATTTTTAAAAACACTAACATAGTTCCAAAAGTGAAAACTATACAAAAAGTTGGGTCAAAGAAGTGCCTCCCCTTCCCTTATATCCCATTCCCAGTTTCCCTGTGTAGGGAGCATTATCATTAATTTCTGGTTTATCCTTCTTGAGATTCCTTTTTTAAAAAGAAGCTGGTGCATGCACATTTTAATTTACCCACTTTTCTCATACATATATTATAAATTATACTGTTTTTCACCTTGCTTTTTTTTGGTTAATTTTATATCGTAGAAACCACACTTTCAGTATTTAAGAGCACTTCGTTATTTATTTATTTTTTAGAGACAGGGTCATGCTCTGTCACCCAGGCTGGAGTGCAGTGACTATTCATTCACAGGGATGATTGTAGCTCACTGCAGCCTCGAACTAACTCCTGGGCTCAAGTGATCCTCCTGCTTCAGCCTTTCAAGTAGCTGGTACTACAGGTGTACCACCATGCCTGGCTCCTTATTTTTTTTTAAATAACAGCTTTATCGACATATAATTCACATATCATAAAACTAATCCATTTAATGTATTCAATGGGCCAGGTGTGGTGGCTCACACCTGTAATCCTAGCACTCTGGGAGGCCAAGGCAGGCGGATCACTCAAGGTCAGGAGTTCGAAACCAGCCTAAGCAAGAGCGAGACCCTGTCTCTACTAAAAATAGAAAGAAATTAATTGGACAACTAAAAACATATAGAAAATATTGGCTGGGCATGGCGGCGCATGACTGTAGTCCCAGCTACTTGGGAGGCTGAGGCAGAGAGATTGCTTGAGCCCAGGGGTTTGAGGTTGCTGTGAGCCAGGCTGATGCCACGGCACTATAGCAGGGGCAACAGAGTAAGACTCTGTCTCAAAAAAAATTAAAAAATAAAGTATTCGATGGTTTTTAGTATAATCACAGAGTTATGTGACCATTGCCACAATCAATTATAGAATATTTTCATCACCCCCAAAAGAAACTCTGTGCTCATTAGCAGTCATTCACCATTTCCCCCCAATTCCAGACCTCTAGGGAGCCACCAACCTATTTTGTCTCTATAGGTTTACCTATTCTGGGCCTTTTATGAAAGTGAAATAATAACAACGTGTTGTCCTTTGCCACTGTCTTCGTTCATTTAGCGTATTTTTAAGGTTCATTCATGTTGTAACATGTATCAGTACTTCATTTTTTTTACAACTAAATAATATTCCATTGTCTAGATATAATACATTTTATTACTTCATTCATTAGTTACTGGACACTCTGTTGTTTCCACTTTTTGGCTATTATAAATAATGCTGCTATGAACATTCATGTATAAGTCTGTGTGAATTTGTATTTTTAATTCTCCTGGGTGTATACTTAGGAGTGGAATAGCTGGATCATATAGTAACTCTACATTTAACCTTTTGAGGAACTGCCAGACTGTTTTCCACAGCGGCTGCACCAGTTTACACTCCCATCAGCAATGTATGAACATTCTGATTTCTCCACATTCTTGCCAACACTTGTTCTTATCTGACCTTTTGATTATAGCCCGCCCAGTGGGTATAAAATGGTATCTCACTGTAGATTTGCTTTTCACTTCTCTGATGCCTGACAATTCCTTGTTCTCTTTCACTGCAGCATAGTCTTCATCTTTGTGTGTATGTACCATAGCGAATGCTGCGGTTCTTGCTGGCTTTTGCTCTCGGGGAGCTCAGTGATCCCTGGGGAGACAGACTGTCAAACTAGTAATTACAACGCATCAATAATATAGTTAATATTTAAGTAAGAATAGGGCACTCCAGAAGGAGAAAAGGGGAAGAAACTCACCCTAACTGGGAAGTGAAAGGCTTGAACACATTGGCTGCTACACTAGAAAAAATTTTTTTCCTTGGGTCCATGGTGTTTTATTACTAAAATAGAATAAAAACTTTGAAAACAAAAAGATCTTAATTTAATGAAAAATTTGTTATTTTTTATTGTTTTCTTTTTTTTTTTTTGAGACAGAGTCTCCCTCTGTTGCCCGGGCTAGAGTGCCGTGGCGTCAGCCTAGCTCACAGCAACCTCAAACTCCTGGCCTCAAGCAATCCTTCTGTCTCTGCCTCCCGGATAGCTGGCACTACAGGCACACACCAGTGTGCCAGCTAATTTTTTCTATTTTAGTTGTTTTGGCTAATTTCTTTCTATTTAAAGACAGGGTCTCACTCTTGCTCAGGCGGTCTCGAACTCCTGAGTTCAAGCAATCCTCCCGTCTTGGCCTCTCAGAGTGCTTGGATTACAGGCGTGAGCCACCATGCCTGGCCTATTATTGTTTTCTGTGCATGAGTTATATGCATCTTGAAAAATAGTTCACTCGGCTCCCAAGGTAAAGAGATGTATGAGTTACATATGTTTCCTGTGGCCCCGGGCTCAAAATTAGAGTGAGTTAAATACAACTCACATGGTGGTTAATGTGTTAAAGACAGGTGAGTCTGAAAGGATAATTTGGAGGTGGGGGGGGGAGAGTCTTTATGAGGCAGAGATGCTCCAAAGAGCTTGATTGCTTACAGAGAGTCACCTTTCCTCTTCTGTATTCGTTATGCTTACTATATCACATAAGCTACTTATGAAAGTGAATTTTTTCCCTGCACAGCTAATTTTCATTTTTCCTAGCAATACAGGACGTCAGCGAGAAGGACTGACAGGGACTTTAAATTTTTTGTGGTTATGTTGGCATGTCAGTAAATGAAGGTATAATGAAACAAAACATTGAATGTCATAATATGTTTAAATTATAATTAAATAAATACCTTGCAATCCATGCCAACTTGTTCTCTTCATGGGTATAAATACATAATGATAATCTAGATTTATTTTGCTGGCATCTGACCATAATGAAATAAACTTGGATTGCTTTCATTTCCTTAATCGGCTTCCAAATTCCTGCTAGGTAAGTCACAAGTTGGCTGAACGTCTATGGGAAGAGGAGTGGAGTCCTGGTTTGTTCCTAGTTTGCATGTGGCTGATTGGCCGGGGGAAACTTGCATTCCACCAGGTGGACTCTTTCCTATCTTTCTTCTCAAGGGATTTGTCTGGGTGCCAGGTCTGGACCATTCATAGCCAAGTTCATTCTGTCACCATCCCAGGTGCCGGGCTGTGACAAGAAAGAGATGCACTTCCTAGTCTGTTTTCCAAGTCTTGCTCCTTGGACCTGCTGTGAGCATTTGTCTAGTTTTTGATGGTCCCCTGCTCACTCTACCCAGCAAAATTATAACAGCTAAAATTACATATAATACAACATAATCATGGTAAGGCAGCTTGTATGTTCTCTTGCTATTGCACAGTGTATAATTATGATGTGAGGAGCACCTGCACAAAACAGATGGACCTGAACTTTGTCCCACATTTACTAGAGGGCAGCCCCTGGGGCTATGACAGTGGCTGTTTGCAGCAGTCCCCAACATTTTGGCACTAGGGACCAATTTCCTGGAAGACAATTTTCCACAGACCCAGTGTGCGTGGAGGTGGTTTAGGGATTCAAGTGCATTACATTTATTGTGCATTTTATTTCTATTATTATGACATTGTAATACGTAATGAAATAATTATATAACTCACCATAATGCAGAGTCTGTGGGAGTCCTGAGCTTGTTTTCCTGCAACTAGACAGTCCCATCTGGGGGTGATGGGAGACGGTAACACCTGAAGTGTGTTGCTTATGTCCAGTTCACTCTGTAATCTCATTTTGGTTGCTGTCACTGCAGAAAACCCTGCTTCACAAACATAGGGTGCTGGAAATGGAAGCAGGCTGTTTAGTGCTTTTGTGGCAATCTCAGGATAATCTGTATTTGCAGCCGCTCCCCAGCACTAGCATCACAGCCTCAGCTCCACCTCAGATCATCAGGCATTAGAGTCTTACAAGGAACATGCAAGCTAGATCCCTCACATGCCCAGTTTACAGCAGGGTTTGTGCTCTTATGAGAATCCAGTGGTGCTGCTGATCTGACAGGCAGAGCTCAGGGAGTGATGAGGGATGAGGAGCAGCTGTAAATACAGATGAAACTTTGCTTGCCCACCGCTCACCGCCTGCTGGGTAGCCTGGTTCCTAATAGGCCATGGACCAGTACTGTGGTTGGGGACCACAGCTTATTTGAACAATTTTATGGGAGTAGCTCTGAAAAGTTTCTGAATGTTTTGAAAAGGGCAGAGCCACAACCTCCATAATCAGTTTACAGAAGTTCAAATAATTGCTGCAAGATGGCAGAAGACATCTCACTCCACGTTGTTTACAAAAATGATTTAACCTTGTGGTTCCAATTAACATATTGGTGGTCTCTAACATATATGCACAGGTTGTTTTTATTACTGTTTTCAAATGAGTGAGGTATGTTTTTATTTTCTGACATGATATACTGTTTAGTGGGACAGAAGTTTCAGGACAGGGTGTATAATATGATTCCATTTTTGTAAAAATTTATCAATCAATGAAACAAACATATCTATGTATACCTATTACTTAAAATCTAGGGATATTAATCTGTCATAGGATTAGAGTTTTAAAAAAGCCTAGGGATGTAAATTGAGGAGTTGAGCCTTCTGTTTATACTTTACACATTTTTGTGTTGCTATTTTTTTTTTTTTTACTATGGGGCAGTTTATTAATGATGTAATCCCTGATTGAAGGTACAAGAAATGCATCAAAACTCCAGATGATGGTGCCCTATACAGACTCTTGGTTTGAAAATATGATCATAGAGCAATGTAATTACAGTCCTTGGACTATATAGTCCTTTCTCACTGTTGCTGTGACTTATTTATGTTAAAATCTGTATATATTTATGTATACAACTTGATGAGCTTGGACATAAGTATACATCCATGAAACCATCTCCATAATCTATGCCATAAACATATCCATCACCTCCAAAAGTTTCCTCCTGCCCCCCTTATTTATTATTATTATTAGTGATAAGAACACTTAACATATGATCTAACCTCTTAGCAAATTTTTAAGTACACGATATGGGATTATTAACTCCAGGCACAATCCTGTACAGATGTCTAGGACTTATTCATTTTGTATAACTGAAACTTTGTGCCCTTTGACCTATGCCTCCCCATCTTCCCCTCTCCCATCCCCTGCCAACCACCATTCTACTCTCTGACTCTATGAGTTTGATTATTTTAGGTACCTCATATAAGTGGTATCATATAGTGTTTGTTCTGTGTCTGGCTTATTTCACTTAGCATGATGTGCTCCATGGTCATTCATGTTGTCACAAGTTGTCACAAATGGCAGGATTTCCTTCTTTTTTTTTTAAATTCAAAAATAACCACTTTATTTAACATTACACCTTAACATTTAAAATATGCTCTAGTTAAATATTTCAACAATACTGTATGCAAATAAAATATTACACAAAATGTATTTAAGAAAATGTTTTGGTCTTTGATCTGAACAATAAATAAAAACACAAGCACTTCTACACTGAGACAAGGAAGCAATCACTACTTGGTATAATTCTCTTGTATAACCAACACATGAAAATACGGCAATAATAAATCCTGGAGTTTTAAAATGACAAGTCACTTATGAAAAAGTCTGCGACTTCAATCTTTTCACTCAAGTCATAAGTGACATACACTTTCCTGGTCCACACTGAATTGCAAAACCAATATGATTGTCAGGGGCAATTCAATCTTCAGTTGGCCATTATGGAATCATACTTATTACTTTCAAATGCTAAAATAAGATAACTATTATGATACCACCCAGCAAACCAAATGCAAGAAAAATTAAACTCTCTTTGTTATTCTGACCTTAAGACCACAAGATAAATTAGATGAATGTCACATAGTGATTCTCATTTTGCAAAAGTAACTAATTAGATTAGCACAAGAAAATACTGTTTGGGTGGCAGAAAAATTTCACAGAAGTCAATTTTCTAGACAATTTGAAAAATTCACCCAAATCTCATGAAAATAAATGTATTCCATTTCACAAAAACCACTGAATCATGTATAACAAATTCTTTGTAGTCAGTAAGTTTATAAACATGTTAATTATAGATAAATCAGTCATAATGAGAAGTAGGAATACTAACATATAAGAGGGAAAAATAAAAATAACTTAAAATGGTCAACTTCTAGAAACTTATGATTTTAGATGAGAAGGGGGACACAATGACCACAAGCTGGTAGAAAGGACCAAACCCATTGTCCTGCCATTATCATCCATAAAACATCATTTTCCACTTTCCTTCTTCACAAAAGTATCAGATTAAAGGGTTTAGAGGCCCTCAAATGGATGCTACTTATAAAGGCAATTTAGATGGTTTAACATGGAAATTACCCTAAATGTGGGAACCCAATATGGGATTATTCAAAATATGCCTTTCTATGCAAAATTTAGTATGTATATCTTAGCATTTTAAATGAGCACTTTGCAACCTAGACCAAGTATCAATCATCTCTTGAGGTTTTCGACTGTGTACTAACATCAGATCTACATGGGAACAAATGCTACTCTTATTTTTCTCCTCTATATCAAATGTCCTGAAGCCTTTGTGTTTCTCCAGAACGAGGCAGAGTTTGTGAAGGCACATTCCAGTATAAACCTCATCGATGGGGTAGAAGTGGACCCGGTCGGTGGCATCGGCCAGCCTCAGGCCCAGGTGGCCGGAGTAGAGGAATCTCCCTTGCCTCCGTGGAGGGTGGGTAGACCCCGGACTAAACAACTTTCGGGATGTAGTACTTCAGTTTCTTATCCCGGTGGGGTCCAGCACTGTGGATCACATCACCCATGGACAAAGCTTCCGCTCTGTTCTTAGATAAGCTATTCAAGTAATTCAGGATGGGTTGGGTGTTCACAAACACATCGTCATCACCCTTGAAGATGAATTCGCCCTTTCAACCGGAAGTACTCACTCCTGAGAAACAGCACTTCCGCCCGTGAGAAACAGCACTTCCTTCAGAGACAAGCTGAAGGAAGTGTCTCAGAAGTTGTACATAAGAATGCCTTGGTGCTTCCCACTCTCAAATTTCAGTGTATCTGAAAGGTCAGGGGTGGTTGTCTTCCGGGGCAGTCTGGCCCAGCAGGAAGACGCCCACCATCCGGTTCCCCACATCGCACTGTCAGCCCCAGGGTTCCCAGATCGCCTGCCTTCTGGCAAAATGTGCAGCGAGGGACTTAATCGCCCCGATACGAATAGTTTCTTTGCACACTTATGCGGCTGATTTCTAAGCAGTGAATAGTTGCAGCATCTCAAATACAGCAGAAAGTCTTTAAATCTGCCGGCAGATTGTTAAAACCTGTAACGTCTGGCGTGACCTTCTGGTCAGGTTCACAGTAATTCGCATGGCTTATATTGGAAAATCGTGTTCTTCCCCTGTCTGGGTGGCCAACGCGCTCAGGATGGGATTGTACTGTTTGTTTCGCTTTTCTTGTTCTTGTTCCGGTATGCCTAGGGAGGTCAGATATCTTCCAGAACTTCTTTTGGATATTATTACTTCCCCCTTCCCATTTTTTTCTTGGCTACTGCTTTTGGAGACTTCCATATCGAACAATTTTATTCGTCCACGTCCAACACTCATTTCTCATATCTGCGGCCACTTAGTAGGTGTCCAAGGCCTAGGGTGGTGCCCTGCTTGGCACTGACACCAGATCCTCAGGTTTATGAAGCCACCCAAGACATTTTTAGGGAAGGGTGGAGTCGTTAGTTCTCATGGTGTCGTGCCCATCTCTGGGAGCCTGAAATGCAAATCCCATGCCCGACCAACCCTCGCTGTGGTCCAAGGGGCAGGGCAGATACCTAGACGCGGCCTAAATGGCTGAACTCTGACCACTGCCTTCCCAGCACCGCTGGGCTCCGCCAGCACTATGGGGCCTTGGTGCCAGACACAGACCCTAGGACCACCGATGCGCCCTCCTAGCCCAGCGTTCCAGCCAGCTCGCCAGAGCACAGCCTGCCAAGGTGAGTCCCAGACGCAGTTAACACAACTTTGGGGCCTAAAACTAGGCCCGATGGGGTGAAGTTACCCTGGTTTTCAGGATTTCCTTTATTCAGGCTAAATAATATTCCACTGTATGTATATATACCATATTTTCTGTATCCATCTTTCTGTCGATGGAAATGTAGGTTGCTACCATGTCTTGATTGTTGTGAATACGCTTCGGGGATCCCAGGAGCGCAGGTGTCAGTTTGAGATTCTGATTTCAGTCTACCACCAAACCATCCTGAACGCACACGGTCTGATCTCGTATCTAAGCACGGTGGGGCCTGACTTGTACTTGGATGGGAGATTCTGATTTCAACTCCTTTGGATACACACCCAGAAATGGTATTTCTGGATCATATGGAAGTTTTATTTTTAATTTTCTGAGGTACCTCCAAACTGTTTTCCTTAGTGTCACACTAATTTGCATTTCCACTAACAACGTACAAGCGTTCCCTTTTCTCCATGGTCTTGCTTGTTGCATTTTAAAGTATCACTTTTGAAAGAGAAAAACAGGGTATATTTTTTAAAATAAAAATATTTCGAGAAATGTTCCCAGGACCTTTGAAAACCGTTGATTTCCACAGCAAGACTTGACCATCTAGATCCACACCACAAGGAGGTGCTGTGGGATCTTGAATGAGTCACCCCACAAGGCACATCGGGCTTCCTCCTCTGTGAAATGAGGATGACACCCCTTGCAGAGCGGTGGTGAAGATGAAAAGATACAGCTGTCAAAGTGAGCATCCTGGGAGCTTGCCTTTAATTTTTCTAAATATGAATAGGGGTTGGGATAAGGTGAGACCAAAAAAATCCTTGTTCTAACCGATTCTATTTCTAAAACAAGAACAAAAAGTTCGATGTTTTTCAGTTTTCTCCTTTGACCTAAATCTCTTCTCACACTCCTAATCGGTGCTGGAATGAAAAGAAGGTTAGAAGTCAGCCTTCTTGGTTTAGCCTCTCCTTGAAGAATCTGGCAAAAGTTATGCACCTTAAGCCCAGAAAACTTAATGGAAGGCTGAATTTTGAATATGATTCCTAGAGATTCCCAGGCCCAGGTTAAGGACTCTTCATTGATTTAATTCCATCACCTTATTTTACCCAGGAAAACACCAGTCCAGGAAATTCAAACCACTGAGCCCGATTGTTCATGACTCACAGATTTTACCACCCCCCTGAATCGCTCTGGGGATGGGAACCACCCACAGTGTGGTGGCATGATTTATGCTCCACAGCAGCCCTGGGACCAGGCCAACGCTAGACTTTACCTGAAATCAGTCCTTGCTTATCTCTTCCTCCTCCCTAGTCTGTTTTCCTCACAAGCTTTTCCTGAAGAGCATACGCCTATAAATCACACACACCCCAACTGACCTCTGTCTCAGGCTCTGCTTCTGGGGAATCTTTCTTACCTAATATAGTGGCAATGGCATCATTTTATAGTTTCCAGGCAGTGGTAACTTGTGTGACAACAATACCCTGGTAAGATACCTAATGGCTCTCTTCACTTTATAAAATTATACATGGGACCTCAGAGAACATTTAGTGATTTTACAGGACATGTTTGGGTATATACAGGTATGGATGGATAATATATACTTTATATGTATTTATATTTATTCTTCTGCTTTTTCCACTTAATATATCACAATGATTTCCCCTTAATTCTATCTTTATAAACATAATTGTGAAAAGATGCGTAAGATTCTAATCCATGAAGGTAGCTTTTTTAACCTAATATACGTAAATAGGGGAATATTTACATTTTTATTATTATAAATTATAAAAAGGACTGTCCATATAAAGCTGTTTTCTGTGTTTCATTTTTTTTAAAAGGAAAAAATTCTACAAATGGAGTTACTGGGCCACAGGATATGATATGTATGACAAATTTATTTTCAAAAAGATTTATACTCCTAATGACATTGCTGTAACAGAGGGAATGGCCTGAAAAAGGGTAAAATGTTTTATGAGTTGTTTCTTTAACGCCCTCACTCTTTTTGGAAATTGAAACCTGCATCCTTGTCTGAGTCCAGTAATCAGAGGGACAGGGTAGTGTCCTTTATTCCACAAGAGATGTCTCAATGGAATTGTCCAGGCAGTAGTCATGACATTGTGGCTGGGCACAGTGGCTCACACCTGTAATCCTAGCACTCTGGGAGGCTGAGGCAGGAGGATCACTCAAGGTCAGTAGTTTGAGACCAGCCTGAACAAGAGTGAGACCCCGTCTCTACTAAAAATAGAAAGAAAGTATTTGAACAACTAAAAATATGGAAGAAAATTAACCAGGCATGGTGGTGCATGCCTGTAGACCCAGCTACTCAGAGGCTGAGGCAGGAGGATCGCTCAATCCCAGAAGTTTGAGGTTGCCGTGTGCTAGGCTGACACCATGGCATTCTAGCCCGGGCAACAGAGTATGAGACTCTTGTCTCAAAAAAAAAAAAAAAAGAAGTTATTGTTTTCGTTGGAGATGGGGTCAGTAATAACCATCAACTATAGTTAAACAGCAATACCCCCAAGCTGAGAACTCATTTTAAAAGCTTTGTATTTCTGCTGACATGTAGGACAATGGTACTTTAAGACAAGAGTCTACCATTTCCTCATTGGCTGGCAAATTAATAAACTTCTCTTTCCTTCTCCTAAAGCCACTTGTCCTCATTCTTCTGATGTGGCCTTGGGGACAAGTGCTGAACTTTTGGTAACAAAATTTGGCATCCCTGGGTGGGCCCATCAGTACCCCAGTAGAATGGCACCCTGCAACTGCTGGAAGAGGTAGGGAGTAGCCCTGGGTCAAGCCATGGGTAGGGGCATCACCTTTTCAAATAAGAGAGTGAGGGGACCACCCCAGAAGCTGTGGGAGTCTGATTAGCTCCAGGGAACTCCTGGTTCTCTTCTCCAAATGTAGCTCTGACCAGCTTTAACTTTGTTGAGAAAAGGAAATGGATTTGGTAAATGTCACGATACCTTGGCCATTCCTTTGGGTAAGTTCCCTGGCCTGTGCATGCTGAGACCCTTGATTCCACCAATTTGGGGAAGGTTTTTAGACCTTCCTGCTCTATGACAGGGCATTTTGTTTGGATTTGTTTAGAGGCACCATTTGTGGGTGGAAGTCCCAGTTGAGTGGAACTTGGAAACCTGGGGAATTCACTCCCTTTTGGATTAGGAGATGTCAGTTCTTGTTTGAGACGATTTGGTTCTTATTTGTGTGGTTCCCATTTGTTTCGTAGGCCTTGGCATTTGAGATTGTTTATGTTGGGAATTCCTGGTATTGTTTGTGTTTGTTGTCTGTGAGTTTTGTACTAACATGGGCTCTATTTCTGTTCCATCTGAAAGTCCCCTGGGAAAAATTTTGGCTGAATGTTCAAAATTTATAGCTATGAACATAGGTCTAAAGAAAGAACAATATATTATTGTAATCCAATGTACATGCTGGAGTGTGAGGAGAAGTGGTTGCTGAACAAAACCTTAAATTATTATACTATCTTATAACTGGAATTATTTTGTCAAAGGTCAGACCCCATGTATGCAGTCTTTCATACAACTGCATAACAAGGAGGCTGAAAGGCCAGGTGGTAAAACTGGGGAGGGATTAACCAGGTAGAATCTCATGAACCTGCTCCCTTGCCACTGCCAGCTCCCCATCTGCTGAGGATGGTGCCTTGAACTCAACTGTACTTGAGCTTGCACTGCTGGGGCCCCACTGCCCTGACTGCCACAGGCCTTTGCAGTGTTTTATTTTAGTTGGATATTAGGATTCCCCTGGTCCATACCAGTTCTGGGTTGGCTTCTGGGTGCCAGCTGAGGCAAAGCACCATGTGAGACTGTGGCCCTGGGTGCAGACCTGGCAGGAGGGAGAACCAGCATGTGCAGTCCACTGCCTAGTAACACGTGGTGAAGGAGAAACAGGGATCAGGGGAGTGCCTACCACCCAGCTACCTCCTCCCTGGGGCATCCATGCGATGCAGTGAGAGGCCCTATCACCCACCAGGCTCCCTGGGGATGGCTGCAACACCTGCAGCAGCTAGGGCAATCCATGGGAATGCCCCAGCTTTTGCCCAGAGTCCCCATCTTGGCACCATGAGAGGGGCCAGGGAGGGTGCAACTGGAACTAATTCTTCAGTTTCACACCCACTGGGTTATGACTCAGGGCTGGGAATGGTCTCTTCTTCTAAGACCCAGTAGGCAACTCAATTTGGCCAGGGCAGGGCAATTTCCATTATGGAAATATCAGATAGGGGGCTTGGATGTACAAGGACAACTGGCTTGGTCCTTTGAGACAATCAAAAGGAAAGAGCAGAAAAAGTTGCCTCAGACTGATGTATGATCAATGTGCTTTTTCTAAAAAGAGAGGACATTGGAAAGAACATTGCCCAAAATTGCAAAGGGCTCTAGGTGACAAGAAGCCCCCAGGAGAGCAAATGGTTTCTTTTCAAGTCTAGGACTCAGATGACAAAGTAGGGTGCTTTGGGCCCCCTGCCTCACTATAAATTCCTCATGCCAATAAGTATAGATTCATGCAGGATCTATGTGCCATTAATGATATTATACAAGTGACTATGCAGTTGCATTTGAACAGCAGGATCCTGGGACTAGGATGGCTTCTTGGTGCTGCTCAACTATGTTGCCTCAGGGCTTTCAAATAGGCTCTCCTACCCAGTTTAGTGAGGACTTAGTGGGGAACTTGTGGAACCTGCAAATTTGCAAACAGACTGATTTGCAAACAGCAGGTTACTTATCTGGGATTCCAAATTAGCAAGGGAACCTGTGACAACTGTGAGGGTTCCTAGGCATGGTTGGTTTCTGTCACATCTGGATCCCAAACTTTGGACTAATGGCAAAGCCCTTGAATGATTCCCTCAAAGGAATAGATGTAGAGCCCCTGATCTGTACCACAGACTGTCAAAATGTCTTTGAAAAACTAAAGCAGAGTCTTATGACTGCCCTTGCTTTGGGGTTGCCTGACTCCCAGAAAGAATTTAAATACTACATTCATGAAAAATAAGGAATGAGCCTTGGAGTCCTATTACAAATGCTGGGGGACATCCCATGGCCAGTGGGATACTTGTCAAAGCCACTGGACAATATCGTGGTGATGGCCTCCTTCCTTCTGGACAGTGGTAGCTACTCATGAGTTGTTATTAATGACTATGTCTACTTTCAATCCTGCCACCCTGTTACCAGATGAAGAGAATGAGACTTTTGCATCATGACTGTTTAGAGGTTCTGGAGACTTTCTATTTTTAGCAGGATGGATCAGATCAGCTGATGCCAGAGCCAGACTGGGGTCTTTTCACTGATGGGAGCAGCCTATGGTCAATGGACAATGAGGGGCTGGATGTGTGGTGGTTGCAGAATGATGGTACTAAAATCAGTGGCCCTGCCACCTGGGACTTTAGCCCAGAAAGCTGAGCTGGTTGCTTTGGCCAAAGCTCTTCTGTTATCCAGAGAGAAAAAGGTAAACATTTATATGGACTCTAAGTGTGCTTTTATGGTTGTGCATGCTCGTGGTGTCATTTGGAAGGAAAGAGGCTCCTGACCTGAAGCTTTGGTTGGCCCCTATGAGGCACCTAGATGAATGCACACACCATGGGCATAGTGCCTTAATGGATTGTGTGGGACCTCATTTAAGAGGACCCTATTTGCAACAAACTATTTATTTATATGCTTGAAACAATCCAAAGATAGAAAAGTGACCTGCTGCACAGGGAACCCAACATGTGGGGACCCACCCTTTAAACCTGTATTAGTAGGTACCTTTTCAGGCTGGGTAGAGGCTTATCCTGCCCAAATGGAGGGAGCATGTGAAGTTACCAGAATCCTTCTGAAGGAACTCACTCTGAGATGGGCTCCTGCCAGGAGCTGCTGGCCTGGGATGGGGCCTTTGCTGAGTTCCTGTGTATATACACAAGCACGGAACAGGAACAGGCCTCTGAGGATGACGGGATGACAGGTGTTAGCAGTCCAGGGAAAGGGGCCAAGCAGATGGAGAATGTCATGTTGGTAATGGACGCCATGGGCAGGCAGCACCAGAGACAGCTCAGTAGCTCCTCCTCCTATAACGGGGACATCATCAAGCACCACAAAAGCACGGCCAAGCTACAGAAAGCCAGGGCCAAGAAGGAAGAGACGTGGAAGCTGATGGAGGCAGACAAGGCTCAGACAAGGAAGGTCAAGCTGTCTGAGTCCTGGGACTACATGAAAGCCATCAGACTGTTTATCTCCTTCCTGAGCACCTTCCTCTTCTTGTGTAACCATGTTGCCACCCTGGCTTCTAACTATTGGCTCAGTCTCTGTACTGATGACCCCATTGTCAACAGGACCCAGGAGCACACTACAGTCTGTCTAAGCATCTATATAGCCCAGGGCATTTTACAAGGTATCACTGTGTTTGGCTGCTTCATGGCAGTATCCATTGCCAGAGTGGGGGGAATATTTGCTTCCCACCTTATGCACCTGGATTTGCTGCACAATGTCTTGTGGTTGCCCATGAGCTTCTTCGAGTGGACCAATGGGAGCCTGGTGAACTGCTTCTCCAGGGAGCTGGACACAGTGGTCTCAGTGATCCCTCAGGTCATCAAAGTGTTCATAGGCTCCCTTCTCCATACAAGAGTGATAATGGACCCTCCTTTATATCAGAGGTAACCAGAAAGTAAGCAAGCCCTCCACCTAGAATGAAAATTGCATGCATCCTGGAATCGATGCAGGAGACCCATCTAAAGTAGGATAAAGTATTGCCACTTGCCCTTATCCGGATAAAGGTAGCCCCAGGACGCAGGCTTAAGTTAAGCCCCTAAGAAATAGTTTATGGGAGACCCTTCCTAGTACCCCAAGTTAAGTGTGGTAGTATAATCATGAATAAAGAAAGCAGAAGAAGGCAATATGTCAAGCAAGTGGTTCAGACACTAACCATTATGCATGAGTTTTCCTCTTTCAGGTCCTTGCCCCACCTGGAGGCACCCCTCCACCCCTTTAAACCAGAAGACTGGGTGACCTGAACAACAACTGGCAGAGAAGTTGAAGGGACCATATGAAGTGCCTCTAACAACTCATACCTCATTGAAATTGTCAGGAATAAAAACCTTAGGTCCATCATACCAGTGTGAAGAGGGGTCTTATGGAAGAAGAGGACCCAAGCCCCCAGTGGATGGGCCAGCCTTAAGGCCTAAGGTCCCCAGCCCCCAGGCTGTGGACTAGTGGCCTGTTAGGGACCCATGGCCTGTTAGGGACTGGGCTGCAGAGCTCTGCCGCACCCCCCTAATCCATGGAAAAATTATCTTCCATGAAACTTAGGAACTGTGGGGCCACACAGCAAGAGGGGAATAACAGGCAAGTGAGCAAAGCTTCATCTCTATTTACAGCTGTTCCCTATTACTCACATCACTGCCTGAGCTCTGCCAACCCCACCCCAACCCCTCAGCCCAGGTCCGTGGGAAAGTTGTCTTCCATGAAACTTAGGAACTGTGGGGCCAGACAGCAAGAGGGGAATAGCAGGCAAGTGAGCAAAGCTTCATCTCTATTTAAAGCTGCCCCCTATTACTCACATCACTGCCTGAGCTCTGCCAACCCCACCCCAGCCCCTCAGCCCCAGTCTGTGGAAAAATTGTCTTCTAGGAAACTGGTCCTTGGTGCCAAAAAGGTTGAGGACCACTGCTTTAGGTGATCTAAAATATCTTTTTAAGAAGAAGGATAAATGAAAATGTTGATATTTTTGCTAGCTTTTCTTTGGTTATTTGTTCTGTCTATAGGATAGAGAGGCAACTTCTTAGTGAGGATTTCCCCAGGCTATCGCCTCTTTTGATGATCTGTCTCGCTGCTGGGTTTGTCATTCTTTTTTTCTTATTAGACAGAGTCTCACTCTGTTGTCTGGGCTAGAGTGCCGTGGCGTCAGCCTAGCTCACAGCAACCTCAAACTCCTGGGCTCAGGCGATCCTCCTGCCTCAGCTTCCTGAGTTGCTGGGACTACAGGCATGCGCCACCACGCCCAGATCATTTTTTCTATATATTTTTAGTTGTCTAGCTAATTTCTTTCTATTTTTAGTAGAGATGGGGTCTCACTCTTGCTCAGGCTGGTCTCGAACTCCTGAGCTCAAGTGATCCTCCCACCTCAGCCTCCCAGAGTACTAGGATTACAGGCATGAGCCACCTGGGTTTATCATCTTAAATTTCATTTGGTATAAGTATTACTGTATATGATTTCTGAATTTGCAGAAGCCGGTCTCTGGAATCACCTACAGGGTACAACTAATAGCTCCACACTCAGAGGTCCATGTTTCTTTCTTACCAAGCCCTATATCAGACATTGTGTGCAAGGTGACAGTAGGAAGGACCACAATCCTACTGGTGTCTTAGATACCAAGTGGGGTAAAATCTCTCTTATCAGGTATCCTCCATTTCACCTTGTCAATCCTCACAGTTGTAGTTGTTGCTTATGCCCTTTTTCACCTGGTCATCTGTTGTATTCTTTATTTTTGTAAACCTACTGGCAAAGCTTTGTAACAGGATGAATAAGTATAAACCTTCCATCTAAAACATTGCACCAGTTCAGCAGGAAGTAGATCAATGATTCTGTCGCCCCTCTTCCCATAGATGTGGAAGGATAAAATTGACAGTGGGGAATATGTCACAGAGGAAACAGCCTGAAAAGGGGGAAAATATTTTATGAGCTGTCTATTTAACCATCCCCGTACTCTTTGGGAATTAAGACCTGCATCCCTGCCTGAGTCCAGTAATCAGAGGGGCAGGGGAGTATCCTTTGTTCTTTGTATCACAGGAGATGGCTCAATGAAATTGTCTGGGCAGAAGTCATGAGGTTGGCTTCATTGGAGATGGGGTCAATCAGGACCATGAACTATAGTTCAACAGCAATAGCCCCAGGCTGAAAACTCATTTTAAAAGCTCTGTACTTCTGCATATAGGTAGGACAATGGTACTTTAAGACGAGAGTCTGCCATTCTCCTTATTTGCTGGCAAATTAATAAACTTCTCTTTCCTTCTCCTCAAGTCACTTGTCCTCTTTTTTCTGATGCTGCTTCAGGGACAAATGCTGAACTTTCGGTAACATTGCCACCTGCAATTTGAACCCTCTTACCAATATTGAGTATTATTTTTATAAAAACAAATTGCAAACACTGATGTAAAGTGAAAAGAACTCAGTGTTGCATTAATTTACCTTTATTTATAGTAAAGCTGAATTTTTTAATATGTTTATTAGCCATTTGTGTTTTCTGTTTGGGAGAATTTTTCCCCTTGTTTAGGACTTTAATAATGAATTTGTACAGTTTCTGACAGCCATTCTGGAAAAATATTATACTGGTTGTGGACTTGGTTACTAAGCCTTTGATTTAGAGATATTTATCCTGTAATTTCTCCAGAGTAATATTTTCTACCTTTTCCCTGGCAAAGTGTATGGGGGCAGATTTGAGTCTGAAGAAATTCCATTAGTAATTAACACTCAACCAAATTGACCTCCCTCACTAGAGGGAAGATGGAATGTCTAAAAGGGAGGATTTCTAAACATAAAATGCAATGAGATAATTTAACGAAATATTTTAAGTGAAATGGAGGCAGAAATGAAAACATGCTGGTGGAGCCAGAAAATGTCTGCACATTTATGAAGAAACTCTTAGAGCAGGCAGATGACACTGTTCAAAATGCAAGGGTTAGGGCAATATAACCCATGTACCTAGTGATACTAACAAACACAGATGTCCCTAATTGTAGATTTGTCTTAGGAGTTCAACTTGTAGTGTTTTGGTTTTTCATTTTTTTTTTAAATTGGGCAGCCCCTCCCCACCCCACCAGAACATGTTCAGAAAGACTCCTAAATTGTGGTTTTGAAAACATTTCTCACTTGGTCGCTTCCTTATTTCAGAAGCAGGGTGACATTAAGAAAAATCAAATTGAATAATCAACAGGTATTATCAAGTAAGCATTTCAGCCCCCTCCTCAATGATAAAAAATTTTAAGTGCTGACAGCTTTTCAAGAGACAAGATTAAATTCCATACTGAAATTCTTCCAGCTTGAGCTCTAGCCAGAGGTGAACTTTATTTTGGAAAATCTGGGAAAATAAGCTCCATTAATTCCGAGGCGTGGAAAGAAGGATCCTGAAATACCCCTCACTTCTCCAGACATATTATTTAACCTCGCACATGCCTCACAGCAGCTGTTCCAAATCGTTTCCACTTTCCACGGAGGCTGCTGAGCTGTATGGAGAAGACAGGCTCTGGGTGACCTTCCTTGACCAAGCTCCTCCTGCCTCCAAATCCCCCATGTCTACTCCCATCAATTATATATGCTTTTAGGATAGCCAGCTCTCTTGCCTTTATATTCCCCTTCTCCGAGCCCAAAGCCGAGTTCCTTGTTCATAGAAATGCTTCACTAATTAAGATATTAAAGATCACCAGCTGTGATAGCTCACACCTGTAATCCTAGCACTTTGGGAAGCTGAAGCAGGAGGATCACTTGAGGACAGAAGTTCAAGACCAACCTGAGCAACATAGTGAGTCCCCATCTCTACAACAAAAAGAAAAAAAATTGAAAAAAAAAAAGTGAATGATTGAGGCAAAATCAACTTAAACAACATGGATCCTAGATTTTATTGGTAGTCAGACCCTTACTAGAGCCAGTGCCTTGGAATAATGAACCAAGAAAGGGGCACAGCAGAGTGCCTCCTACAGGCTAATTTTGTACCTGGTCCCACCACTCATTAGCTCTTGGACAAGCTATTGAACTTCCCACAGGCCCCCATTCCTCAGATGCTTCATCTCTAAAAAGGATAATAAAAATTCCTGCCTCATAGAGCTCTTGGGAGGATTAAATCAGAGAAAGAACTTGGCACAGAAGGCACCACTTAATAACTACTCAAAATAGCTATAATACGCATAGTCATATATAATCAGCATATCAGACCTCTCAAGGAAGTTTCCACATTTTCATTCAAGGAAAGAAAACGGCTATGATGCATCTTTAAGAAAGCAAGCTTGCCTTTGGTTTATATTTTGGGAGTTCTCTAGGAGGCCTTTTCAGATGCAATAGAGAAAGAAACATATTCTAATTTGCCAAGTTTGCAAACTGTTTTCCTAATCTCTTTACAGCATATTCAGGCAAACTTCAGAGTTGTTTTTTTTTTAAAATTTTTTTTTCACATGCTGAAGAAATTCACTGCATCAAACTTCAGTTTTAGAAAAAGGAAAGTGGGTGTTGAAGGAGAGCTGGTGGGAATTGTTTCTCAGACCCTTCACCTTGATTTTAGAACTTGTGTCTATCCTGGTGCCAGGAAGTCCTGCCCCTCCCCCGTTTCATGATGGAGGCCAGAACACTTGGTCTCTGCTTCTCTTCTGCACGACTTCTTCTCTGTTTCCAGTAGAGCCTAGCTCGGTGCCTGGCAGGGGATAGGCTGTGTTTCATGTCTGTGCAGTTGAGGCGCTGGAATCCTCATGCTCCTTCTCATGAGAGGACTCTAGACAGTTGTTTCCTTCTACACTTGTCTGTTCACCTCTTAGAGACCATTTTTATTCTGCTGACACTAAAGCTTTTTCTGTGACTCTTCTCAGAATATTACTCGATCACAAAGATTTCAAGGCAGAATTATTAAAACACATTGATTGTTCATTAATCCACTCAGTAAACATGTATTAGGTGCCTCTTGTGTTTTCTTAAAAAGAAAAGCATGTGTTTAGATATAAAAGAGTTTGTTTGCTTTTTTCCCCCTCTGATCCTTTAAACTCCAGTGAGGTCACCTTTTTTCTTTTTGATTTTCTAAAATAATGTCTGACTGTAGCGACATCTACTGGCAAAACGGAGTTCTACATCAAGGAAGTCGTCAGCACCTAGCCTCAAAGTTATTTTGTGACAATTTTTCCGTAAGTGTAGTCCAGGCAGACGTCTAGACCAACCTTCTTTGATAATGAAAACTACTGAACCACTTCATTAAAATCACTTTCCTGTTAATGATTTCCGAATCTTAAAAGCTTTTCCATTTGCAATACTACTGCTATCTTTGCTGAAAAGTCATAGACCAAGCTGCTGGGCAGCCTCTTAAAAGGATCATATTTTAAAAAGTGCACAGAAGCTTACAAAGATATTGTATTAGTAGAGTAACTCATATTAAATTGAATGGTAGGGAGCCACGCCTAAATAAGCATTGCCATTAACTGATGAATTCCAGGGCATTTCAGCTCACAAATGAATTATTATTGCAAAGTTAATTTGTATGCTCACTTAGAATTTTATTTTACTTATAACACGGTGTTTAGTGGTTAAATTCTCAAGGTATCCATCAGTAGGTCATTTTACACAACATAACTGAAATACTGTGCTTTTGCAAAGAAAAGAAAAGCAGGAGGAAATAAGTAAGAAATAATGTTTTTATAATATTAGTGAAGAAGATTTTTTAAAATTGAAAAATAAAGTTTTTTCCTCACTCTTGCTCAGGCTGGAGAAAGAGAAAAAAAAGAGACAGCCATTGCGGTACATTGAGCTCCATAGAGACAGCGCCGGGGCAAGTGAGAGCCGGACGGGCACTAGGCGACTCTGTGCCTCGCTGAGGAAAAATAACTAAACATGGGCAAAGGAGATCCTAAGAAGCCGAGAGGCAAAATGTCATCATACGCATTCTTTGTATGATGGAGGAGCACAAGAAGAAGCACCCAGATGCTTCAGTCAACTTCTCAGAGTTTTCTAAGAAGTGCTCAGAGAGGTGGAAGACCATGTCTGCTAAAGAGAAAGGAAAGTTTGAAGATATGGCAAAGGCAGACAAGGCCTGTTATGAAAGAGAAATGAAAACCTATATCCCTCCTAAAGGGGAAACAAAAAAGAAGTTCAAGGATCCCAATGCACCCAAGAGGCCTCCTTCGGCCTTTTTCTTGTTCTGTTCTGAGTATCGCCCTAAAGTCAAAGGAGAACATCCTGGCTTTTCCATTGGTGATGTTGCAAAGAAACTGGGAGAGATGTGGAATAACACTGCTGCAGATGATAAGCAGCCTTATGAAAAGAAGGCTGCATTGCTGCATACTGAGCTAAAGGAAAGCCTGATGCAGCAAAAAAGGGAGTTGTCAAGGCTGAAAAAAGCAAGAAAAAGAAGAAAGAGGAGGAAGATGAAGAAGATGATGATGATGATGAATAAGTTGGTTCTAGCGCAGTTTTTTTTTTCTTGTCTATAAAGCATTTAACCCCCCTGTACACAATTCACTCCTTTTAAAGAAAAAAATTGAAATGTAAGGCTGTGTAAGATTTGTTTTTAAACTGTACAGTGTCTGTTTTTGTATAGTTAACACACTACCGAATGTGTCTTTAGCTAGCCCTGTCCTGGTGGTATTTTCAATAGCCACTAACCTTGCCTGGTACAGTATGGGGGTTGTAAATTGGCATGGAAATTTAAAGCAGGTTCTTGTTGGTGCACAGCACAAATTAGTTATATATGGGGATGGTAGTTTTTTCATCTTCAGTTGTCTCTGAGGCAGCTTATATGAAATAATTGTTCTGTTAACTGAATACCACTCTGTAATTGCAAAAAAAAGTTGCAGCTGTTTTGTTGACATTCTGAATGCTTCTAAGTAAATACAATTTTTTTTATTAAAA